>CAEFZX010032048.1:0-88211 GCA_903066825.1 Alfaro cultratus
ACATCCTGCAAAGAAATTCAAGCAGAAACTATCCACAAACTCACAAGTTCAATGAATGCAAGAATTGTGCAGGTGATATCAAAGAAGGGGTCCTATGCTAACATGTAACTCTGTCTGTTAAGATGTTTTTGATTGAAATAGCTTTTGATTTTAGTCCATGTGACCACTTACTGCTGCACATTCAAAGAATGACTGTTTGTAGTTCTTTATAATCCATAAAATGTTTATAAAATCTGCTGTGCATAATAATTTGGAACAGTGCGTTTTGAGTTTTTTATTTTTGAAAAAAATACTGTTCTCATGGGGAGCTTTGTTCAGTAAAATTTGATTTATACTGTAATAGTTCATGATTTGAAAATTATACTGACCATCATTTGCATTGACCATTTAAAAAAATCTGAGAAAATATCACTTTGCATAATAATTTGGAACACTGAGTAATACTGATGAAAAATAAATGTTTTTTTCAATTGCATTTGGAGGCTACTTGAACAGAACATCATTAAAAAAAGCTATATCAATCACCAGTGATGTTTTCCACAGACCCACCCAACCAAATTAGAAGATCTAGTAGAAAGGCAATAACTAAAAACAAAGGGATCATGTCCTTCTCTCAGCAACTGAAACACAAACATTTTGCCTTATACACAGTTGGGTTCAACTAATTTTACTGATAAATTAAAACAATCTATGCATGTCACTGATATCCTATAGCTGATGCAGAACAATCTTTGAAAGTTTTGAGGCTGAGTGTAATATGCAAGAATAAAATTAAAAAGGAAAACAGTGATACACATCAGGTGAGAAAGCCTGCAAGAAGGGTGGAAAAAAAATAACTACTGAACTTATTTTCTTTAAGAGTGACAATAAAATCAAGTTAAATAAAGTGTATGAAAAAATGAGCAAAGGGGAATAGAAAAGAACAAATACAAACAGATGGACAGAGACACAGGTCCACTGAGGAATCTAGTGCGTGGTTTGCTACTAGATTTATAGGTGACTCTCTCTGACGTTTGGTGGTAAACCGTCCAGCCTGTAAAGATGAATAAAGGAGGGAAGAAGAAGAGAAGAAACAAGAGAAACACTTTGAAAAAGTGAACAAAGATTGGTATGAGAAACCCCCACATGAAAAGCATCAGAAAAGGACACTGAGTGGGTTGTTGGGACCAACTACAGCATTCAAAGATGCAAATAATCAAAGACAATAGAGAAGAAAGAATAACCACTTGTTTAAACAAATATAACTAATAATATTGAGCTTAAAAATGGATGCATGGATGAACTGTTAAAAGTAAAATTCGATTTGGATGTTTGATTGTTGTCATAACTAAGTATAAGGGGCTGTGTTCTGATTCATTCATAGAAAAGGGTTCAAATAATGATGCATTTTATTTAAAAGTGCATCATGATACATACAGTATGAGGAAGAAAGAATAAAAAAAACATTATTATCTAATGTTTTATTCTACGTACTATCACTTAAGTCTAATCAAGAAAATTAGAAAACATATAACCAACGCAGACAAATCTGTTTTAGAGGAAGATGTGTGGTTAACCTGAAGTTCTCATCAGGATAACCTCATCATGCTCACAGTGTCTAAAGTAATTTATTGTAAAGCTTCTGTAACACAGCTGATCTGAATGATCTGAACACACTGGGAACTAAGCAGCTCAGCGATGACTGGAGCTCAGTCATCAAAATTATATTAAATTATATATGCTGGTCTCATTTCCTATCAGAAACAAAATTCTTGGTTGACTGAAAATAATCTCGTAACAATGCATTTAGCATTCTCACTTCTGAAGACTATTTCAGATTTAAATCAGACAAAAATATGAATTATTCTGGGCTTATCTGTTGCCCTTAAGGGAAAGGAAGACAAGGAGGAGTAAAACCATGCTTCAAATTTTAATATATCAAGTCAGGATCCAGAACTTACGTGTAATAAGTTAGGATGATATGGAAAAGACAGAAATTTTGGATTTTGCAAGTAAGATTTATTCTGACTGCACTCGCAAATATATATACATAAAACATAATGGTAAGTTAAAATTACTGTGCAAGATGGCACACCTAGCTGTACACTTTCCTCTGTACAGAAAATCTCCTCACCCAACTGGTGTCAGAATGCTAAGAAAAAATCTAAACACTGATGGTGATGCACCTTCACATTAAAGCTAAAACTGATGTTGAAGGTGCAGAAACTTCCCAATTATGCAGGGAGTTTAGCAGATGTTTTGGAAATATTCTATCCCAGATGTGATATCTGAGTTCAAATTATATGACCTAAGCTCTAGGATTGCAACAGGGTCATGTCTGTCATCAAACTAAAAGAAAAAAAAAAAAAAAAGTCTGTCACAATCCAGCAATGATTGAATGTTTTTGGAGACCATAAAGGAGATTTAACCCATGTGACGGGGATCTTAAATTAACTGACTAAAAAAAATAAAGGAAATACTATGTGGAGCATTTATAGACCTATTTCTCATTGGTCATTAGTAATTAGTCCGTTACAATAACAGGAGATGATGGTGAGCATGGTAGAATAGACAAAACAGCCAATGCTCTCCAAAACAGCAAATAACAGAAACTATTTGCTGTTGTATGTTTCACTGTGAAATGGCAAATTAGAAGGTGGGTGATGCAGCTGAGTGACTGTAAGCACACAACTCCTGAACTCACAAGAGGAAACCAAGCCATCGTCACCTGTTACGTACAGAAGAAGGAGCTAAACTTAGATCAAGAATATTTGGATAGCTGATCAATAATTGCAGATAAAGTTCCCAGTTAAGGTTCCAGCATATTTTTGCTACAGTCATGTAATATGGAAACACCCTACACCAATGAGCTTTTTCAAGGATTAATTATTGATGCTGTTAATACATGTTGGATAATACGTTGTTAATGTCTGTGACATGTGATCTGCATAGTTAAAGTGTAATAAAATCTGTACCACACCAACACTTTGCCTTGTTCAATGTGTTTGGCTTGTCGTAAGCCTCTTTCTGGCACTATAAAGAGTAAATGCTTCATAGCACACTTTTTTCTCTTTTACTGAATTATTATAAATCTGTGGAGGACATAGTGAATTATTTACAGATATAGTGGTAATTTCTTTGTTCAGTTTGTCTAAAGGCAATCTGATTAACCTTTTGAGGTTTTTATATTTCCAATTGATTTTAGTTTTATTTGCATGTCTTGTTTTGCCTGAGCAAAGACTATCATGAAGAGTACCTTGACCAGGATCAGCTTGGTTGGCCATCCCGTCCCTGTGTCTTCCAGCGTAGATGTTGTCTGAGGAGAAAGAGCCTTTCAAAGAACAGGGTTGCTGTGTGTGAACCTGCTCCTGGACTCTGCTGGGCTGGCTATTGGAGGAGGAGCTGCAGCTGGAGTGGGCAGAGCCATCTGACAAAAGTGAACTTTTAGCTGGAGAGCTGGATGAACTGGTAGCACTCTCTCCTTAAAAAATAAAACAAAATAAAAATCAAACGGATGAGTCAGACTGTATCACACACTCCTACTTTTTTCCCTTTATAAAATCAAAACCACTTCAACCGTTGTTTTTTGGGGTTTCTTTAAATACAAAACGTGTTCTACTAGACTACAGGTGACAAACTCCAGTCCTCAAGGGCCACTGCCCTGCAAATTTTAGATGTCCCTTTGCTGAAACACACCTGAATAGAATAATTAGGTCATTAGCAAGGCGCTGGAGAACTTATCTACACAAGAAAGAGGTAATTAAGCCATTTCATTCCAGTGTTTTGTACCTGTGGCACATCTAAAAACTGCAGAACAGCGGCCATTGAGGACTGTGCTAGACTAAAAACATCCAAACTGTTTATCATCCTACCATCTCTACCCACACACCTTTCCTTTCCACACTGGTGCTGTTGGGAATATTTCTGAGTTGTTGCACCATCGGATTGAGCAGTTTCCCAGCTTTCAGTTTGTGTTTGCTGGTTTTGCGCCTTCGACCCGTTGGAGGAACAGCATGGAGCAGGCTAACCTTGGGGGGTACAGACTTTCCCAGGTCTTTGTACAGACGTTCAATCTCACTCCTCTGGAATGCCTGCAGCTCAGAGATCTCCTTCATGTGTCTATTGTGAAAACACAAAGAAATAAGATACAAATGGTCCCAAAATAATAAAAAATATCATTAAAGAAAATAATATTAGAAAATGTATTTCAAAAAATTTGACCATTATTGAAAAAATAATTTCTTTTAATAATTTTGTTCTGAAAAGGTAGAAAATTAAGGTTAAGGTGTACAACCACTAAAAACAAACAAACAAAAAAACTGTTTCTTTGGGAATAAGTACATAAGACCACTTTAAAAAGTTTATGTCCTTAAATTATCCGATAGCTCTTTAGGTACCATTGCTAGTCGCGATTCAAGACTTAAGAAATTTTCCCAAACTCTATTAATGGGCTTTGTTTCACAATCCTCTCAAGGCTTGATTATCTCTGCTACTTCTCATCCTTTTCGATCACAGATGTTCCTTTCACACAATTTTAATTAATATGCTATGATACAGTGCTGTAAAAGCCAGTTTCTCAAACAATGACCTCTGTCAGCACTTTTCTCTATGATAGTGTGGGCCTGACTATAACATTTTTGAATTAAAATCTTTGTTTACTTGTAAATAATATTCAAATATATTGAAATGTGCATGTTGTAGATGCATAAAAGTGGCTATTTTATTTGTTATAATACTGAATATTTGCATTTGGAAGGTGAAAGCAACAGCAGGTTGCTAACTATATCGAATGTAAGTTATTGGAGATTATTGATTTTTATGGCGTCACTATTGGCTTAATTTGTCCAAATATACAGAATTATTAGAATGATCAATAAAGAGATTAAAAAGATATGTTACTCCTGATCTGGACAAGGATTTTCTGCTGCAATGCCACTTTTACCACATACGTTTTCTTTAAGATGGTCCAAATCGAACATTAATCATCCTGATTTTTACAAAGCATTATTTAAAAACAGTACAGGACTGAAAGAGGTCTCGGGACCTCTTGTTACCTTAACAAGAGGTAATATACCTCTTGTAAAGTAAATAATAATTTTTAAAAAATGATTGTCTGGAATAATACTTTCTACAAGCCTTTTAATCTTGACTACTACTCTTTCCCAAACCTAAAAAAAATAAACCATTGTAATTGTTCCATGAAAACTTTGCGTTTTCATGGAAATTCAATCAAAGGACAGAAGAAACCAAACTCAATTTAAGAAAACCTAGAATCAGCTTTTAAAATGGTTTGTTAAACTAAATAAACCTCAAATTTAATCTAAAATCAAATTTTCTGCATTTTATCTAGTAGACATTAAACTAAATCATAGAACAACTATTGTTATTTAAAGGTTATGGTTGGATTTAGTTGAGGAAGTCCATCTGTTTACAATCATTTTCAGATTAAATCAGATCCTTGCAGCCATGATGCTATCTCTACAAGCAGGCATAGCCCCAAAAGGAGAGGATTTGTTTTATCATGGTAAAAAAAAAAAAAAGAAAACGGGCTGTTTTCTTGAGAAAGCAAACTTATTGTGGGTCAGCTAAAGATAATACATATAATTGTTTAGCAGAAGAAAGACACTCAGAGTGTGGAGGAGATTAAAAGAGGTGTCTATCTGTGGTTGAGTGTGATGCTTTACTTTTCTCTAAGTTTCTGAAGCTCCTTCTTCATATCCGCATCCTCAAACTCTGAGTCATTGTCACTGCTGATGTTGGGGGGGAAATGTCCAACAGAAGGTGAAGGAGTGTGGCCATTTATTGCAACAGTCTGGCAGCTTGGTGATTCAGAGCTCTGCTCACTTTTGCTTCGTCCGGAGCGCCGCAAGAAGGCAACCGCCCTCTTGACGAGGTCGCTTCCGCTGTGCTCAGTCAGATTGTGAGCTGACGGAGCAGCTGGAGCTGGAGGAGCCACTATGCTGCTGCTGTCTTCATCCGCTGAGTCGGAGTAAAGCTGAGACGAGGACCGACAGTGGCGATGGGATGGTGTGTCAACAGTTTGGGCTCGTGGGATGTGACGTGGGGTGGCATCGGGACTTGAGGTGGGAGTGGTGTAAGCAAACTCAGGAGGGGCAGAGTAGCGGCTTCCCGTTTGGGGTTTGGAAGATCTTGTGCCGTCATTATCAGGTGCAGGTGTGGCAGAGGTCCGGCAAGCCACCCCACAGCTGCTTTCTTTTCTTTCAGTGCTCTGAGTCTGGCTGCAAGACCCTTCAGAACCACTGGAGGGTGCTGCAGAGCTGCAGCTTGCTTTGCTTTTCTCTGAACAGCAAATGGCATCAGGTGGTGTGGGGATGATCTAAAAGGTCATGAAATCCAAGTTGTCAGTGTTAGAAAATTAAAGTTTAGTATCCCTATTAGGTAATATTATCTTAAAGCCATAACAGTGACACATATTGAATAGCACTACAATCTAAATTAGTAGATTCTTACTTGAAAACGACTTTTGGATTTATATGAACTGGAGCTCGCAGACACATCGGTTTTTGTGTCTTTTGTTCGGCCGGCGGCTAAAGGAGGGATAACTTAGAGTAAATAAGAGATCATTCAAACTATTATGTGACGATACATTACGCAATCAAATCTACCAACCTGCTACTGAGTCGCTTGACGCACCCACACAATCTGTCCGCTCAGGAATCTGTGGCTAACCGAGAAGGAAAGAAAAAGTTGTGGGAGTGTGAGAGGTTGAATTAATTCAAGTAGCAGCACATTTAAAACACTACAAACACTTGATCAGAGAGAAATGGTTTGGCACTGTAGCTTTTTAAATGAGTCACAAGATGATAAATTGACAACATCCAAAATGTATTGTGATTCTAAAAATATTGTTATGCTCCCTTTTATTAAAAAAAGAAAGCTTTTGAACTTTTTACAGAACAGGCATATAATGCACCTGATAACGTCATCGCAGCATTTACCAATATTATAACCATCGCATGATTTTCTAATATCATGCAGCCCTACTCCGAGTAAAAACACTGGTGAAAACCAGAGTGAGGTAATCATAATTTATGCGTGAAAGGGATAATTGTTTCTGCATACAGTTTTCCTATATATAAACTGTATTCCAAGATCACATTGTGCGTCATTGAATGTTGACAGTTATGTAAATCATAAAGAGGAGTAATGTACTTTACCATTGGTTCCATCTTCTTCTTTGTGACGGCCTCTGTGCTGTGCCCATCTGAGACCGGAGGGGAGCTCAGTCTGTCTGAGCTGGAGGACTGAGGCTCAGAAGCCGTGCTGGAGGGCTGGGAGGGGGGGTGCTCCTGGTACAGCAGGTTTCTGAGCTTCTCATCCAAAGTCTTGATGGTTCGATCAACAAACTCCCCCCTAGGAGGGCCCTCTCCGTCCGACTCACCTTGCCCGCCACACTGCTGCTGACTTGAAGTCGGGTTCTGATGTGCAGGGCTTTGGGGCTGAGAGGTCACGGTCCCAGGCTGGATGGGTGTGGCATACGGCTGCTGCAGGACAACAGGCTGTTGGCTGGCCAGCTGAGGAGCTTGTTCTTCAGTCGGGCTGGCCGTCTGATTCGCTTGATTATTCAGCGACGAGATCAGAACACCAGCAGCTCTCGCTTCTTTATCAGTGACATTAGCATCCACAGAGACGGGTGGCACAATAGCACAACATGGCATATCTGCTACCATAGACACAGCAGAGAGAGACGATTCCTCCACAGGAAATGAGCTGTCATGGTTAATGCTCCCAGTTGTGCCGGTACGTTTGGTAACACTAGGCTGGCTCTGCTGGACCTCGGATTCTCCGATAATTTGGTCTGGAGGTTGCACCAAGGTGGGGGCAGAGGAGGAGGTGGGGCTTTGGGAAGGTAAAGATGTGACCGGGGTCGTCAAAGTAGTTGTGGCGCTGCTGGACCCGACTGACAGGGAACCAGACGTTTCATACTCTGGAGAAAGAAAAGGGGCAGAGTTTATCAGAAAGGGAGCAGATTGAGAATTTAACAGCCAAGCTACAAAGAAGACGATCTATGTGCTGTAGGTGCCAAAGTGTTACATCATCACTCGATTCCCCTCCATCAGCCTCTGTGTGCCGGCATAAAAGCCTGCACTTCGTTTCTGGCTAGAACCACTGCAGACCAAGTCTTATATAACTGACCTCAATGGAGGAGAGGGGGGTAACAAAAAGTCGCAATAAAACTGCATACACAGAGTTTTAAATCAAGAAGAGGAAAAAATGTGCAACATATTTAGATAATCGTGCAAAAAGATAAGAAACTAATGTAGGTAAATTGTACAGAAGACAGGAAAGAAAATAAAAAAGGCAGAACATACCCGGTGCTGTAAAGATGTGTGTTGATGTGTTGTCTTTATCCTGCATGAGTGTTTCATCCACAGGGCAAATAATGAACCAGCGTTTTCCAGTGTGCAGGACTGTCACAGGGAAAGATGGGAAAACTCATAGATCTTCTAAAATATGCTCAGTGAGAAATTTAAGATGCAGGCTGATCTATAAACCAATACAAGTACTAAATTCTTAACTGTATAAGTGCATGTGCTGCATGTTAAAAGTCTTACCATTTTGTTGATACACCAGCTGTGGAGTGGTGGGTTCTGAAGCCTTTACAGATAAAAAAAAAAAAGAGGGAACACAGTGTAACTGGATGGAAAACAGCTCAAAAGACATCTGTAAAACTTTTATTTTAATAGAGCAGTAAGCTCAAAAAAATACATTTAATTGGATCAGGAGTTTAGCAACTAGTATTTCTGGCTTCTGTGGGCAGCATTGGAAGTTAAGGCCTAATGACAAGGCAGCAAAATAATGGTTAAAAAAGGATCACATTAAGGTTACGGAGGGGGCAAATCATTCTAAGACCTTAGTCCTGATGGAAATCTGTGGCGGGAGCCAAAGTGTTGAGGGTCAGGCTGGAAACCTAGAAGATTTATGGAGTTTATATAAAGATTAATGTGCTAAAATTTCTCCTGAGATGTTTCTCCTGGTGACCAACCACATAAAATGGATCTTCTCGTTTTACTGCTTATCAAGCAGTTCTTCACAGAGTTCGGAGACATATTTTGAGCAGGAATCACAGTCTCATAACTCAATTTTATTGATTTTTCTGTTTTTTAGTTTTCGCTACCATAAAAACCAGAATGCTAATTTCTTTGTGAGTGAGCACCTTTACAAAACCAAAACCAGATGATTAAGTAATAAATTCCCCTGGCTCAACAGTTTCTTTCTCACCTCTGATCCCAGTACACAACATCCTTCATTCTGTCTGATGTTACACCCCTGGTCGGAGTTCCTCTCACCCTCTGTGTCCTCACTCAGCATGTCTTCAGCTTTATCTACAATGTCTTTCAGTTGTTCAATAAAGATCTCTTTTTCCAGGGGCAGAATAAAATCATTGTCCACCTGAAGAGAATGAATAAGACAAAAAAAACTTATACAGAAGTGACCTAAAAAAATCAGGGTGGTTCTGATTCTGATGAAGTTTATAAAAATAAATAAGACCTAAGAGAAAACAGCAAAGAAACCCTCCGGAATATCGCTCTTCTTGTGTGCTGCCAAAGTAAAATAAATCCCTACAAATTGTTACTACACAAAATGAAATCTTTACTTCTGAGTTTGGATAAGTACCTATAAATTGCTGAAAAGGCTTTTTATTTTTGCTTTCAGGAGTCTTCAATCTTTTTTGGAAAAATAACCATGTTACTGATGTATTCATCTAATCAAATTTTCATTTATTGCTTTATATGGCCAATATAAATGTCTAAGCAAAGCTTTGGAGAAGAGAGAAAAAGCAAGAGACACCCAATAAATATATATATATTTGCTGCATTGCAGCTGAAGCCAGATAAGAGTTTCCAGGAAGATGGAGTCTAAGGCAAAGTATGCTTCAAAAACCTTTGCAACAACTTAAGGGGCTGGACTCTGCCGCTCACGTACCATATACGTAGCAATCTCCTCTGGAGCATCTCCATCCAGGTCAAACTTGAATGTTACCATTTTGTGATTATGAGTTTCTAGTTGGCATTCTACCATCTTATCTCCAGTGTTACACACCTGCAAGAAGGCAAAACATAATTTCAACTTCTTTAACAACTACAAGACCTCTGCTCTTTCATAAAGTATTTAGGTCACTCACGTTGAGCATGCTCAGCTTTGGTTTGCCACACTTTTCCTGTCGAGAACGCGTGCGCGATGACTTGCGGTGTCTACGCTGTTTTCCTTCACCTTTGCTTCCATGTGTCCCTTCATTGCCATCACTCATTTCTCTTCCCGATGTCACATCAGAGTTGATGCTGATAAGAGATAAAAAAAAAAAAAAAAAAGGACATTTGCAAAAATTCTCTAGAGGTAAAATTCTCTGAATATCTAAACAGGAAACATAATTATCACTGGAGCCATGTCTTCAAGATTTGGTTAAAATAAAAAGTATTTAGCAAAATTATTTATACCTTTGGAACATTTTGTCAAGTTACAATCAGAAATGTTGATGAATTTTATTGGAACTATAAGTGATATAACAGTAAAGTAGTGTTTAATGGTTTTCAAATGTTTTATTTATTTATTTTACAAAAATACAGATCTAAAAATTGTGGTATGCATTTGTGTTTAGTCCCTTTCACTCTGACACCCCTAAATAGAGACCAGTGCATCAAGCTCCTTTCAAAAGCCACCTTATTAGTAAATCAGTCACCATGTGTATAATTCCTTCTTAGTTTAAATAAAGCTGTTCTGTCAATGCCTGAGAGCAGACAGGTCGGGGATTAGGTTTTACAGCAGTGTTAGGTTACATGCAAAGCTTTAAACATCTTACAAAGCAACATTTAATCTATTATTTGAAAATGGAAAGAATATGGCCAGACTAAAACACCTACCAAGACATGGAGGTCCACCTTAACCTTTCAAAAAGTTGAAACTGAAACTTTTTAAATTAAACTGTTTTTCTTTTAGAGTAAAAGCAGTGACTTGTTGCACCTTTATCTGACCTAGATTCCTGGGATGTTTTGTATGTAAATACACAAAGTTAAAAGTCTCTGTATAATTAACTCTTCTTACTATGCTTTACTGAGGTTGATTACAATTTGAAAGCCTTTGACCCATCATCGTGAATAACAAAGGGTGGGACTGCCTTTCCTTACTCCTTACTCTTTTGGAGTAAGGAGTATCTAAGTACTTGTACTTACGATTTGATAGATAATTGCTTTGGGTTTGATATGTCTACACTAAAATTGATGAAATTCTACTCTGTATTCAATTTCTTTTACAAAATGCAGCAGACTAATGGAAAAGTTACACTTTGAATTAAAAATACCATTATTTGAAGTCATTTCCAATTAATGTACTTGCTTGCATTTATCCGTTACCATTTCTTGTTTATGTCACAATCATTATTGCTATTTTGGTTTTAATTGCAAAGCTTTGCCAATTGTAATTTTATGTTTTGTTAACTTTTTCCATGTCTCCATAAAAAAAAGCTTTTAATCTTTGTGGAATTATGTGATTGAATAAAAACTAAAGTAAAAAGAAGAAAGAACAAAAGGATAAAAGAGAAACAACAGAATGTCAATATTTTTTTTCATCTCTGTGCAGATTTAATAAGTGAAAATTGATAAAGTTGTGACAAACTTTAACTGACCAAGTTGAATGGTAATTAGCTTTTACCTGTCACAGCTCTGTCCTCCAGTGTGTTTCTCCGACACTTGCTCCTGCAGACAACAGAACACAGAAATAAAAACACCCGGGAGATGACAATGCAGATAAAAGTCTCCATTCCTGATTTAACACAAACAGCAAAGTTAGTTCAGTACTGTTATGTTTAAAACTCTTTGGAAAACACAATTAACAAGGAACAATAATTATAGAGCACTACTAAATGTCATGCGGCTATACCTCCATGTAAATCTCTGATGACCCTTGACCTGCCGCTCCTGTGACGGTGCCTGGGATTTTCTGCTGGGAAGCAGGACCAATGGAGGGCCTGGAGGACGCCTTCTGTGAGTCAGAAGACTGCGGCACAGGAATTTGGCCCTGTCCCCGACTCTGAGGCTGGCTCTGTGGGGGTATCTGGCAGGACTTTGTGCTGTCCAGCTGGCTGGCCGTAGCGGCTGCGCCCAGATCCGCCTCATTCTGCACAGGTGAGGAGAAGACTGCAGGCTGCATGAGCTGAGTTTGCTGAACCTGCTGTGTACTGGGGCCGTCCTGCGTCTGCTGTGGAACCTGTGAATTTAATTTAAAAACGCTTTTGCTGTTATACTTTTTCTTGATTATTAATAATATTTTGGATTTTTAAGTTTGCATAACCTGATCTAATGGGAACATAAAACTATTTTATTCTGTAGAATCAGTCTCAGGATTTCTGCAGGTTTCACCAAATCAAATGTAAGGCCACTTACATTTAAGTGAATAAAATTTAAGACCTGTATCAAAAATTTGCAGAAGAAAATTGCATATTTTGTGATGTTCTCTACACCTAACTAACCAGTAAATTTTAGCAGCTAGTTAGCAGTAGCTGCGACCACCTCAAGTCACAGAACACAATGAAGATGACTCAGAGTTTGAAACTTTTGTCTGACAGAAAAGTCCAGAAATAAAACCAAATGAAAACTACATAGAAAATACAATATTAAATAGCTTTACTTATAGTAAAAATTACATTTTGAAAATGAATTTAATACATTTTAGGCCTTACTTTTAGGTACATAAACGTAAGACTTTTTAAGGACGCACAGACACCCTGATTCGAAAAATAAAAGATATATTTAAGCACACAATAACTTAAAAGTCAGTGCACACCCTTTCAGTAAAAACCCAATAATTTGCTTCTCTGCACCTGTCACAATTACCTGTATCAGAGGCTGAGAGCTGCCATTTGCAGGGCGGTGTGTGTTTGTGTGCATGGGATGGCTAGTTAGTGTTGATATAAACGAAGCCTGCATCTGAGAAGCCTCAGATCTAGCAGCTGCAGGTTGGTGCTGCGGTGAGGTAGGTTGCACCATACCCAGCACAGATGAGGGGGATGGTACAGTAAGAGACATTGGGGTGGGAGAAATTAATGTGTTTTCAATGTGAAGAGGGGACAGGGGAGAGATAGAAGGGGTTGCAGGGACAGTATATCCAGGAGAGAGGAAGATGTGAGTAAGGGAAGAGGAAGATGAAGGGTGAGGAGAAGTGCAGGGGGGAAGGTAGGCGGATTCAGAGTCAGTCACAGCTGTCACCACCTGGACTGTGGGGTATTGTGAAGGAAACTAAAGAAAACAGGAAGAAAGAAGACAATTACAGGATCTAGAAAGTTCAAATGAAGAGGAGTGAATCAGGGTAATTTTAACTATTGCTACTGATGCTCAACCATAAATTAAACCAGTAAAACTACATAGACATTAAGATAAATAAATAAAATAAAATATCCAGGCAGCCTGGGATTACCAGTGATGTTTGTGATGATGGGAGCAAGGCTGAAATCTGCAGAGGCTGGAGGTGTTGGTGGACAGCAGTTTGGGAAACTGATTTCTGATGAGCTGGTGTCTGACTTGATCCAATGGAAGCTGATTGGCTGAGGCTCAGTCCATGGCTTTTTTCATCTTGTCCAGACTTTGAAATGCTCTGACCAGCTGAAACATTCTAACAAACAGTAATACACAAAGATCAGAGAAACCTTAGGGAAGACATGAAAACACTTTTGCAATAACCCAATGTGACCCCATGGCACTGGGGGTCTGATCGATTCTTCAGTATGCCCACACAGAATTTATATCACCATCAGAAGTTGATGATGTCAAGGCCTATTATGTTTATGGCTAGAAAAACTGCATGTAAACTGTGATTTCTTTTCTATTTACAATGTAATAGAAGGAGTAAGAAACCCCACACAAAAGCAGTTGAAACACAAGTCATTACATTTTATGAGGTTGAAAGCAAAAAAAACTAAGCTTGTTGATGTAGAGCAACTTGTTAGTGTTCACCAACAAACAATAAATTTAGAACAGTGTCTTAAAATGTTGCCAGATTAATAATCACCAGATGGCAATCATTACATCAGAATTTCAGAAGCAGGAGCGAGATGTGAGTTTATTGTAACCTTACATGTTGAGTTTTTGATAGTTTTGGAAGACGCATTGTTAGAGAATTATAGCAGCTTTGTTAAACAGATTTAACCTCTTATTGGAGCAGCATTTATACTGATCTGCAGAGCATCTTGTTTATTGCTGTCAGAAAAATTGGGTGGGAGAGGCAGCATCAATAAGAATACACCTGATGAGTGAGTTAAGTGCCACACAATAGGTAAATACCTTTTCTTCATGATTCGGGTTAAAAAAAAGTAAAAAAGATTTACTTTAATTCCTTTTGTTAATATCTGAATGTATAAAATATTTTCAACTAAAGTTAAAAGGGAGTGTCACCATGAAAATGTATTAATTCAAACAAACTGGCCACTCACTTCCTGGTGGATGTGTGTGCTGTGGTTCTGCTGGGTGGAAACTGGAAAGGTCTGAGATGATGCTGCTTGATTAACTCCTTCCCCAGTGACGCACGGTGCTAGCTGGTACTGGTTCTGCGCTCCCGGGGCCTGCTGGATGGCAGAACACGCGTAGCTATGAGAAGATGAATCGGGCACAGCTGACGCAAAGAAACTTTGACTGCCAGCTGGAATCTGTCGAACTGGGGTTCCTTTGGGATGCGGCTCATTTTGACTGTGTTCTGGAACTGCATTTTGCAAAAGAACTGGAGAGTCCAACTGGTGAGTAGGAGACTGAAGTCGTTGAGAAGAAAGCGTGGGTGGCTGAGCCGCTGGATGGCTGATGGTTTGCACAGATTCTTGGCTATGATTATAAACTTGTCCAGCATTTAGTGTGTGTTTTATGTTTGACTGGGTGTTTTGTTGAACAGAAATGATCTGACTGTAAAGTGCTGGTGTGGAAGATATCTGGCCAGACTGCTGATTGGCTGAGGCCTGCTGAGATGTGCTAGAGAAGTGTGCAGATTGGTCATGGGTCATCGCTGCCATTGCTGAGGAAACTGTGCCAAGAGAGCAGCTTTGCGTTGGCTGGTGTGCTGCAAAGATGGCTGCTGCAGTCTGATGATGGACTGCAGGGTAGCTTAATGCAGTCTGTTGCTGAGTTGAGGCAACAAGGTTCTGAGAAACCTGATGGGCTTGGAGGGTAAAAGTTGGAGAGCCCGATGCTGCTGGCTGATGAAGGTGTCCGGCAGTTTGATAGCCCTGTGCAAAATGTTGTGGCACAGCCGATGCTGCATTAGTAACTGCAACTGATGTTTGCTGCTGGATATTTAATGAGCCTAGACTGTTTGGGATGGGTGTAGTGCTGCCGGGGTGAGCAGCATATAGAGCAGTAGGGTGGCTGTGTCCAGGTTGAAGGGGCTGCTGTGGAGCGGGCATGGCTGCGCTGGACGAGAGAAAGCCCTGGACAGACGGCTGGTGTTGGTTACCTGCAGAATTGGCCTAAAGACAAAAACACAATTCCAAGTTAAAGCTTAATCAGAGGTTGTTTCCTACAGAAGTGCAGTGCCTTGCAAAAATATTCATGCTCATTGAACTTCTTCATGTTTTGTCACGTTACAAAAGCAAACAAAGAATTTTTTGCAGTTTTACATGACAGATGAATACAAAGGAGTACAAAACTGAAGAAAACAGAAAACAAAATATTTTCCTTGTTTTTTTCCAAAATAAAAACTTGAAAAATGTGCCTTGCATTTGCATTCACCCTGCTTTATCCTTGAGTTGACTGAAAGATAGATTTTCCTAAACAGTTCAGTTCTGGAAGAAAACCTGTTGGAGGCTATAAAAGACTTGAGACCTGGCCAGAGGTTCACTTTTAACACACCAATCAATGCTGTGTTAAATACGCAGTATTGATTGGTTTGAAATGCATTTATATGCTTTGGAGTGGAAAAGTCAAAGGAGACCTAAATCCAATTAAGAATTAGTGGCACAAGTTGAAAGTTTCTGTCAATGGATACTCTCCATTCAATGTGACTGAGGTTGAGTGATCTAACAAAGTTGGCAAAATATTCTAGGAGACTTCCAGCACTAGCTCCAGTAAGAGGAGGTTCCACAAAGAACAGACTTAGGGGAGCTTAATACAAATGCACAGCAAAAATATTTCTGACTTTTATTTGAAGCAAAATGCTTTATCTTCCATTTCACAATTACCCACAATGTTTTGTTGGACTATCAAATGAAACCTGTCAGTAACGTGATAAAATGTTTAAAATATTCAATGAGTTTAAAAAAGTTTGCAAGAAACTGCAAGTGTGAGGAAGAAAAAAGTAAGTTAATTCAAAGATCTTTTATAATAAAAAGCAAGAGCAGACAGGTGTGAGGTAAAATGAGGGAACAAAGGAGAAATGGGATAAACTGAAAGAATGGAAATTAGATAACCATCCCTTCTCCCCGAGGTAAAACCCAGCTATCCATGGCAGGCTAAGGATAGACGGATGCTTTATTACCTTGGCAAAGTAGAAAGGAAAATGTTAAAATCTAGGGCATTTGCAAAGGGGCTTTGTAAAGGTTAATCAGAAGGGTAGCGTGTTAGAGGTTACAACATTCTCCTCCGACAGAAGCAAGCTTATGATTGCAGCTGAAGGTCTATGAAGGCAGCAAGCCTAAGAGTAGACAGGAGACCGGTCCAGCTTCATGCAGAGTGAAAGATTTAGTTCGTACAGGCTGGGAGAAATCTGCAAAGCAGGAGTTGGCTCCATTACAGGGAAATTGATTCACTTGTCTGCTGCTGTAACCTACCACTTCCAAAGCACTGGTAGCTTGTTGCTCTCTGGAAAAATATTTCTCCTTCCAGTTTTGGAGAGATTCATGCTCTTCAAATAAGCCGTCGCTCTGTGGAGGACTAGTTGGGACACATTCTCCATCACTGTGAGACAGCTTCCCGGCTGTTGAGGGATGCAGTGGGAAAGTTTGGGATGGCGTCACGGTAGAAGGAACTGATTTACGGCTGATTATATTAAACAGGGACTGCTGCAGCATGGAAAATTTTGAATAATCGCTTGATCCTTTTGTCTGTCCGTAGCAAGAGGAAGGTAATTTTCCAGATAAAGGATGGTGGCGAATGTCAGACAGACAGTAATGTGTTGGTGAGACGGCAGTAAAGGGATGGTGGTTCCCATTTTGGGACTTTATCAGAAGCAGAGAAAGGCAGGCTTGGCACTCTGAGCTTCTATGCAGCGCAGAAAGATGGTTTTCGTTAGACACTAGACTAAGAAGACTACTCAGGTCGGAGTGTCGCCGTGGACTCTGCACTGGGAGAGCCAAAGTCTCACTGGCTGTTGGTGACGGCGATCTGACACCGGCATCACTACAGCGGCGGAAATCGGTAGGTGAAGAAAGAGGGGAGAGATGAAACATCGGCAGAATGGTTGGGGAAGGAAGTCTGCCCTCAGCTTCAGAGACAGGCTGAGGATGGGTTTCCCTGGGTCTGGTTTCCACCAGGTTCTCCCTTACAACAGGGATGGGACTGACTGATCTTTGGGCCTGAATGAAAGCGTGGAGCTGAGCAATTTGGCTTGCCCTTTGAATGTCAATAACAGGGGCACTTCCCCTTCGTTCTGCACTTCCCAGTCGAGCCCTGAGCTGCGGGCTCAGTGGTGTCTGCCAAACTTCACTGATTTCAGAGGAATGAGGTCGGTCTGTCAGAAAATGGCTGCAGCTCTGGCACTGATAAAGAACAACCCAAAAGCAAAACGTGTTACTCAAAAATCAACAGAACAAAACCAGAAAAAAGTGTATGAAGATGCATATGTAAAATTATGAAGGGTCATGTTTGCACTGTGCATTTCAATAAATAAAATGAAAGTTCCTTTATTTCAACATGTCAATTAAAAGAGTGAAACAAACAGATTCATTAAAATACAGGGACAAAAGTGATTTATTTATTTTTTGTTAATTTGGATTATTATGGCTGTCAGCAAAAATAACACAAAATTGATTTGAATAACTCAAAATTACATTTTGTAGATCAATTTTATGGTGCATAAGACCAATGAAGCACATGTAATGAAGCTATGCTTTGATTCTTTCAAACATGTTAAAGAAATCCTTGAATATCGGGGATGCTTAACCTCTTGCTCTCACATCCCGCACAAGAAACATATTCTTGAAATTCATTGGTGTGTGTATTGAATCCATGAAACCTATGGATTTCCCTTTTTTAATTGACTGAAATAAAAATAATGTGATAATCTAATTTAGTGAGATTCATCTTTATTGAGCAAATGTCAGAGTGGAAATACAGCATCAGTGTTCATATATGGGGAAATGTGAGCAGGGATTGGTCTGAAAGTTTACATGTGCTTCAATAAGTCTGAACATATACATTTCACTAGGGTGATGTGATACAAACCTGCTGTGTTGCCATAGTAATAGGCTCCAGTAGGGACTGGTAGAGGACACTCTGCTGGCTGCTGTGAGAGTCTGAGTACACAGTAGAGCCCATGCCACTGTCAAGTGTGCCGTCTGCTGCTGAGACACACAAAAATGCACTTCTATGAAAAAAAAGGTGAAAGATTTATGTGTTGTTTCTGGGCAGAGAGAGTGAAAACTCCTACATGTCATTGAAGTGGTACTGGTTGGCAGGTTGTGTAGCCTGCTGTGCTGATCTGCATCTGTGTCTTCAGGTTCAACCACAAGAGGCTGTATAACATGTGGTACTGCACCCGAGACGCCCTCAGATGATGTCACATTAATCCTCTGGCCTCTGTCACCCTGATCCACCGGAGCTACTATAGCCGCCGTCCTCCCTCTTCTCCATTTTATCAGCGCCACACGGTCTCTAATCGACTTTCCCACAGTTTTAGCATCGCTCTCATGGAAGAAGCCCGACTCCACCTGACGAAAAAAAAGGGGGAAAGAATGATTTTCAAGATATTTTTAGAACTGAGCACGTGAGATGGGACAGGGTGCATTAAAAATGGGAGAGTGGGAGGCAGACGGAAAGAACAAGCAAAGGAAGAAAAGGAAGGAACAGAAGAGCTATTTAAAGGGGTCAGAGCTGCGGGAAATGATTCCCTTTGTTAGTGTCTGGCTCATTGCTCACATCAGAGCTGGCAGAATTTTTACATCTACAAATATAGATGAAGCTGCGTCAGGATGACGTTAGAAACAAATTTACAGTTAAAAATATCAGGGGGTCTTTATTGTGGATTTAAAAAAAGCACATCATTTATATTAAATTACTATGCAGCATAAAATACTTGGGATTGCTCAGAAATTTTTTAACAGTCAGCCTATTATGCTTATACAGTGTGCAAAACTGTAAATTGAGTTATAAACATCAGCTGTTTGCCTATTGCAGTGACATTCACTGTGCTGCTGCTTCTTGTCTACTGTGTCACATGACCTGCTTCACACCATGCTCAGATTAGGGACCCAACTAATGATTAGTTTAGTTGACAACTAATCAATTTTCCCCACATTCTCCAACAAATATTTCAATCCACCTCTGATTTTTACTAGCACAGCTTCCGTTTTTCGTATCAGTACATGTTTTACGACACCCAATCCAGCCTGCAGAGGTCTGCAGGTCTCTACATGATCATTCATTCTCATAGTAAATTAAATTAATAACCTGTTGAGCAAGTAATAGAAATGTTTATATACGATCAGAGTCAACACAAAACTGTAAATATTAAAGACAAGTCAAACCTGAACTAATTTATTTTTCAGTGATTATAGTTTGAAAATATGTGATTTCATTGCTTTTCTTATGTGAACATTTTCAAAAAACAGTTTTAAGCATTATGAGGTTTGATGAAGATTAATTCAGTCTATGTATAACCAGTCAGGTCATTTTGAAGCTGAAGAAGATGGTCCATTCAAACAGCCCTTTATTAATGGGCTAAATCAGATGCACTGTCATGAGATCTCTGGTTACCAAACAGAACTGAAAAGGTATATCCTTAGCAATCATCATTCATTATGGCTTGCTTAAAATTATATAAAACATAACAGTTCAAACATTAACAAATGGTTGTGAACGCAAAGCACAAACTTGCTGAAACTTAAGGGAAAAGCACATCTAGCCACCAACCATTATTCCTTGACGTGGTGCCCAGCCATCGTTCTATTTATCATTTATTTATTTGACACGCTTTATACGTTACCAATTCTAAACGTTTGTTCACAAATTGTTGCAATCCTAGCTCAAATATTCCTTGGCAGTTCTTGACATACGTCTCAAGTCGCACTGCCAAGAAAAAAGCTGTGTTTTTTTTCATAAAAGGTTTTCTGCACAAGATTAACAAGAAATACACTAAAAGTGAGAAAACTTGCTAATAGTAGCCTAGAACCCCAACAAACTGCTTCCTATGGAGAAATCATCCCTTAAGCATGATAAGAGATGACTGAAGACTGTAAGCAAAGTACTAAACTTTAATAAAGAATTGGGCTTGAAATCTGAATCTACAACTGCCTAATGCATTAGATCAGTTAGATCTGTGACTAAGGGTCCTAAACATGAGTGCAGATGAACCAATATCCATCTCTGCTATTGTTTTAGAATGTCAAAGGTGACAAACCAAAAACAGAAAAAATAGTGGGGGAGCAGACAAGAAAGGAAGAGATACAAATATAGATTGGTCATTGTTTTTTTTTTTGCAATGAAAAAAATTCCAGAGGCTCCAAATGACAATGTTTCATTCTCCATATGCAGTTTTATCAAAGGCAAAAATACCACAGCCATTTTAAAAAACACTTCTGTGGTTTAAGCAAATGTTAGATGAGAGATTGTAGAGACTTGAGGAAGTTGTGGTGGCTCCCACATGGAGAAAAACACTCTTTTTAATCTTTTATCCACTGGGAGCATAATCTGATGAAATACTAAAAATAGATAAATACATAAAATGCAATAAACATGTTCCTAGAACAGCAACGCAACTCATCTCCACTATTGGTGTCAAGGCTTAATACATACAAAGCCCCTGACTAACCAAGAATCTGAATAGATTAGGCTTCTCAAAGTGAAACGGTTTGAAAAATATGAAGATTATCTGCATGAGAAACACAAACTAAGTCACAGCTCTTTTAAGTAGTGTGTACTAAATAATTAACTAACCATTTCTTGTGCCACAACCTCAGGAACCTCCTTCTCCAAGTCAAATGTGAACTCAATGGCTCCACTCTCCTTGTACTTTCCTTTTAACTTCTTATGGTCCTCCACCCACAGTTTGAGAGCTATGGTGGGTTTTTTCCCATCGTCTTCCTCTGCAAGCTCCACCCTCACACCTGTGTCCTCGGCAAAGAAAGCATGGTTCAACAGGTCCTTAATGGTATACCTGAAAAAGCAAAAAAGAAAAAGTAATACTCAGACTCAACAATTTGGGCTAAGATTTGGTGGCCTTACAATTGGTAACACAATGACAGTAATAAGTCAACAGCAGTATTTTCAGCCATAATATATATATTTTTAATTTATTCATATTTGTTGAGTTTGTAGCTAGTGCTTTTATTTTTATTACGCAAGAGGTAGTACTCTATACATATAATGAAGTGCAAATCTCACAGTTTGCCTAATGTTTACATCAGCTTTTTTTAAAGGAAAAACTGATATATATGTATATATTTATTTATTTATTTATTTATTTATTTTAGGGAAAATTAAAGCTCAAGTTTAATTGATTGATTGATGTTGATAAAAAACTGTAGCAGCCCTCAGCAGAAATTAAACGCAGTGAATACATGACTTAGGTTCACTAAGTAATTGCATTAAAACATTACCAGGTGTTTTCCAATCCAATTGAGCTCTGGCAAATGTTCCCAAAAAAGGCCCACCACATGGTATTCAAGGCTTATTTGCCCTAATTGTAGGGAAACTCATTACATCACAGAACTTTAAGACACTTTAGAAGGAAGACTACTGTGCTGTTGAAATCTTTATTGTCAGAGAAACAACAAAAGTCATTAAATGCATGAGTACCTCTGGCCTTTGTTGGACAAGAAAAAATAAAAAAATTACTTACCGTTCCTCTTTCTTTTGACATATACACTCGCCAATGATCTCCTTGATTTCAGGATCCACAACCTTGTTGTAGCTGGCTGGCTTTACACCCTGAAAGGAAAGAGACATGAATACAGAGGACATGAAAAGAGATGAAAAAGTGTTCCTGATAAAAGCAGAAACAAAGCTAAAGTGTGTGAAGGTTGTTCTTTTTTGGGTTTCAGCCAAACAGGTCTTGTCCTTACACACATCCTTTGGTCAGATTGCAACTGTAACAAATTCCTAACAGTTCAAATGGATCCATAGATCCTTATTCAAATTCAACAAGAATTTGAATAAGGTCAAATCTGACTTTGTTAAAATCAAACAGGACTGCTGAACTAAGGCATTTTACAACACCATATATCACATTTATACAATAACGTATTTGAATTAATCAGGCATTGAATGTGCCAAGAGCAAAATTTAAAAGTCAAGTATGCGCATCTTTTAGATCATTGGGGAAGTAAAATGTTATCAGTATCGCTTTTGATCAATCACAAATTAATATCCCACTTTGGTCTGGCGCAAGCAGTATCTAGAGACAGCTTCTCTAATGTTTCTCATCTATCAATGGGAGCAGAGAGCCTTTCTGCATTAACTGCATACACAGTAATCATGTCTTAGCTTATCTTGAGACATTGAGAGCTGAAAAATCAATACCTTTTATCAAATATGGACATCCATCATGACTAAAGACAACCCCCAAACTAAATGACAATTTGGAGTATGCCATGCCAAGAGATGGACACATTGTTCTATTAAATCATGATGTATGACCACATATGGAATAAAACCCAACAACTTTTAACCTCAACGTGTTTTGTTTTAATGAATCCCAGTTTATACAGCATGAAACTCTTAACAGAAATTCTGTAAAATGTTTGATAAAGTAAAATTACATAACATGTAATAATAATCATAATAGTGTAATATATTATTTTGTAGGATTGTCACAATAGTAAAAATCCAGACTCAATACTAATACTTAGTAAAATATGTGATACAATTTATAAAACCACTACAACCTTTTTTGAAGTCATATATGACAGTATTTTTATTAGAGTAATTAGGTCAAAGTCAGGCAGAAAACCTTGAGCTCCCATTTAGAAAAAACTATTCAAGAGTCACTTCTCTTTACTGCAAAACAGGAAGTGTTTATTTGTTATGAAAGCATGCGTCGCAATAAAATACCATTGGATACTTTGTGCTTCCATTTGCTTTGGATTCTTGTATTCAAAATCGGGTTTTAATGTGGATCCAGAACATGGATCTGGTGCATGCAATTTATTTTTTTTTTACAGAGTAGACAAGGGTCTTGTGAATTCAAATGTATTCACTAGCAGCTGTTCAGTTTTCATGTTTTGGGTAATTTAGCATCATATTTTCTTTGATGATCAACTCCAGTCAGGATGGCCCGGTTGTTACTGATTCTAATTCTAATTACTGATTCTAATTACTGATTCTAATTACTTTCTGCGTACCGGTATATTGTCAGCTACACTATGTGTGCAGCATTTATTTATGTTTACTTGTTTTATATTTAGCCACATGCTAATTCTTTCACTACAGAACAGAGGGGTTTGTCATTTCGTCAGTTTTAGTATCTGATGTAGCCGCCAGCTGATTGAGATTTTTTTGTGTTACATTGTAGCTACAACAGAACAGAGCAATGTGCTGCACCAACTCCAATCCTGAGAAACAGCTTGAAGGTGGAACTCAAAGACACAACACTATAAGTATATTGTCTGGTATATTTAATACTCCTGTTTTTGAGATACAGGAGCTTTACTGACATTTTTAATCTGCCATAAAATTTCACTTTGTCTGCATTATTCAGTTTTTCATGTTCCTCTGCCTTATGGGCAAAACTTCTCTTCTTTTCACCTATTTGTCATTTTCCTGGAGTTTTAAACTTCCAGAAGCAGCTCACCGAGTGTCGATATGTGTGCAGAACTGCTGTGAGACGCTGTGTTCCCCTGAGAATTTAACAAGTCTCATGTTGTATTGATTTTAATGCAAATTAAAACATTTATATAATGTTTATAACAATTATATTGAAATACTGATTATTCTGATACACCTATAACACTGCTTGATATTTGCTCTCAACTGAATCCTTACTGTATTATCTACTAAATTCACTAGAAAGCCACAGACTACACTACATAATCTCAATCAATTTGGTTAGCTTTGTTTTCTCTTTGCCACCTTTCTGAGGTGGCAGACTTTTGAGAGTTCTTTTCTAACTCTCAAAAGTTAGAAAATAATTCGTAACCGCAGGTCCACTTACACTAGTAACTTTACGATAAATCTGGGCAGCATTTTGACACTCCGAGTAGGGATACTCTGAAGTGGCCATCTCTAGCATGCACATGCCAAATGCATAGACATCTACGGCCTCGTCATAGTGTTCTTCGTACATCTCTGGAGCCATGAACTCTGGAGTACCTAGAAAAAGAACGACAGAGTAATCGGGCAGAATCATCAACGTCTCCAGCCTCGTAGTTAAGTCCAATACCCAAATCTCATACCTATGACGCTTTTTGCAAAGGAGGCAGCTTTGAGTGTCGCCAGTCCTAAATCCCCTATCTTGACTGATCCTGTCGGTCCAGTAATGAAGATGTTGTCACATTTGAGGTCTCTGTGGATGATCGGTGGCGTTCTGGTGTGTAGAAAGTGAAGGCCTTTCAGGATCTGTCTGCACCAGCTTCTCAGGACTTTGGGTTTCATGACCTTGAAACGCTTTAGGTAGCTAAGAGAAGAAGTGAGAAATTTGTATGAGTGTTTAAATGTACATGACCATTCATTTCCACTTCCGATGAAAAAAAGGCCTTTATGAATACTTACGTTTTTAGTGTTCCTGACGTCATGAGCTCTGTCACTAAAACAATGTACTTCTTTCCTTTCAGAGGAGATTCCCAGAAGTCATAGAAACGAACAATGTTGGGATGCTGCAGACCCTTCAACATCTCTGCCTCCTCCTTAAAGCGCTGGCGTTCAATTTTTGACAGCTTACGGTCCTGGTGGATAAACAAAGCAAAATGAATAATCAATACTGAGTTCAAGCAGTAAAATATTCAAAATGTCATGTATAACGTTGCTTCAAAGAAATGAAAAAGATATGAGAGCTCATCAATTTTTCTGCCATGTTCAAATGCATCTCTCCAGTATTTCTCAAATATTGGAATGGTGGGGTGCCATGTCTTTTATTCATGCTTGAACAATAAACACACCAGTACACAGAGTAGATGGAAAAGTTTGAGAGAGTCAAAAGAAAAACATCATAGCCACGCTACATGACAGGCTCGCTTGTGCTCAATACAAACTTTAAAAAGTGCAATTACCCAAACCTAAAGTAGGTAGGCAGATGAAAAAGACCGGGGAATACAGCAAGGCCTAAAAAGCTCTGGGTTTTACTGTGAATGGAAAATGTTATGCCCTTTTTTTTTATCTCTTCTGATAAGCTAAAATAGATGCAATATTGTTGCACATTTTGCACAAATTTATTTTTTAAAAGCTATATACGTTTTTGAATAAGGAAAAAGCTGACGAAGCTAATAAGTAGCCAATGTTTACAATGTGTTTAACCTTGAAATGCACATTCTAGTGAATCATTTGCACTTTTACTCTTTTAAGAATCACACAGACAGATCAGTCTTGATTAAATGCTATACATTGAGTCAATAAACTGAACTTGGACATTGCTTTAAGATCTAAAACAATAAATGAGTTGCAATAGCTTAAATTTATGTTTTGCAGTTCATTTTACTAATTAGCTTTGATAAGTATGGGACTGAAACAGTTAAATATGATCAGGTTCTCAATAATATTTCAATTTGGGGGAAGTGGGACATGACAAGAATTAATGGAGAGCCACTAAATTAGACCAAATTAACTGCTGCCAACTCAATAATTTGTCAGGGCTCCTTCTGCATAAACTTCAGTAGCAGAGCAGCACAGCAAAAAGACAATAATCCTGTGGCTTTGGTAAGCAATAAAGGAAGCCATCAGATGAGCCATCAGCTCATCGACATTGTGTGACTTACCGAGATGGACCTGTATGCTTCTGAAAGTACAGTTGTAAAGACAAGAGTTTCTGTCAGTTCACTTTAGGAAAAAAATAACTTTCCCTGAACATTTTCCATACATTTAAAAGTCTTTGTATACTTTTTAACAGCACATCCACCTGCTCTCCAAATTGCCAGATCAAATCTTAAGTATTAAAGAATCTAGATAGTGAAACGTGACAACCCACAGACGCTCTAAGTAGAACAAACTAGACATTGATTGCTGTCACACCCACATCATGCTGCAGTCTTAAAGGTTATGTCACTAATCTTTTCCATCTTTCTCAGCCTGTTTCACATGTGAACTCACTCTCTTCTCTTCTGCTCCCATCTCTCCTGCCCCCACTCAGCGGCACATCCCTTCCCTGCACCCTTCACATCAACCACTCCCTTCTTCATTCCCAACCAAGCACTGAAGCATCCTCCAGAATCCCTGTCTCCATTACAGTCACTGCATTTCTCTGCAGGGAGGATTTTGACAGTACTTTGCTTGCGTTGTGCATTTCCTTCAAACACCTTGTATAACAGAGATGCAATCACTGAGGGAAAGCCAGACCCCCAACCCCAGAGATCAGCGACAATGATGCCGGAATGAAACCCAGCGCAGTCGAGTTAATTATTCAAGTAGCATTAACTCGTCTAAAACAGAAAAAATAAGATCATCTCAGTCTGCACAACCTAAAATTAACTGTGAAGATGAACTGCGATAGGAGTTGAGTGTATGATGGTACAGCATTGAGTATGTGTGAGAGAATGTGGCATATCATGTTTTGTGTGCGAGTGTGTGGGGGGTGGGGATTTTCACTGCACTCTTCTGAAGCCCCATGAATTATTCAGTTCTGCAGAGAACTCTTTCTGTCGAGGCAAGCTGAGCAAAAGAGGGCTGGGTTATCCCAAAGCGCTCTTTCCTTCCACAGGAACATCATACAGCGCGAGGTTTATCTGAGACATGTCGTAAAGGGCCAACGGTAAAGAATGTAAAACACAGCTTGAAGCATGATTAAGCCATGAGAAATGCAGCTTTGATCCTTTAAGGCAATACCCTCCTTCTGGTCTCCTGGTCCCTCGCCTCCCCTCCTAGTCTCAGCACTCATCTCCCAGGAATCACGCTGCTTTAAATAACGGTAGAGCAGAGCGCTTCCCAAGTCCCATTCACACTCTCCTCACACCCCTGCATTTGCTTCCTCACTTCTATTTCCCTCTTAGTAGACACTGGGGCTACTCCATTATTCAGAAGCCACATGCACTGTGAGCTCAGAGGTGTTGCTCGCTGCATGTCGAAAAATACAAATACATCTCCAGATTGCTGTCATGAAAACCATCAGATAAAGTGGCTTATATAAAAGATGACATTGTTTTATTGCTGCTCAAAGTCATGTACGGTTACTAAAAGTAGAGCTGGAGACATTGTGTTGTGTTTAAGCAGGAAGTGTTTTACCTTATAGTGTTTGTGTTTACGTATTATTACCAACGATGCTTTATGCCACAGGACAAGCTACACAGGTTCAGATTACAATACCAGTATTTAGCAGCAGAGATGAGGTTAAACACACAAAAATGAGCTGCATGTAGAGGGAAAAAATGGTGACACCAGGAGAAAACGATCCCCAAAGCTGTGCTTTGTACTGCAGACACACACTACGCTTGTGTGTTCAACTCTATTAGTTTGACACCTCTGTTAGAAAGAATTATAAGACCAAATGGGATGAATTCTAGAGTAATCTGTGCTGAAAGTAAATGTTTGGCCTAATATCAAACATTTATTATGTTTGATATTAGGCCAAACATAATATCAAACATAATAAATGTTTGATAACAATATCAAACATAATAATATAATATGGCCATTTCTATATGGCCTTTACTCCACAAATATTTAAATAGATAGAAACTTTTTTAACTACTTTGAACTGCACTCACAAACTGAGCTCACGGTACTGTTCGATAACTAGGATCAATTGGAATGTAAGTATGACTGAATTTAAATTATTTTTTGTAAAGTGTCTTGAGATGGCATTTGTGGTGGCATGGCACAAAATAATTAAACTGAATTGAAACATATTATTGTGTAAAAAAATTACAAAAAATAAGAGGTGTATAAAGTAAAAAAAGGAATTTACTAATTGCTGTACATAAACTGACCTGCCATTGACAGTTTAAAAACAAAACACCTAAATTGCCTTAAAGAGAGGTGACCGCACATTAACGGTGAAATTGCTTCTCTAAATATAAAAATTGTAGTTACCTTTGTTAACTTTGATAACAAAGGTAAAGCATGTTCTGATAAACGTCACCATCCAAGTTGGTGTTAAGCAGTGGACCCACCTTTAATGTTTCTCAGGAGTTAACAAAAGTGACCATTTCCATATCCATTTTCAATTAATTGCTCTTTCAGGATGAGCTGACAAAAAATTCTCAGTATTGTTCAAAACTATTATACTTAGGCCGTAACTAGACCTCTCTGGATTCAGAGTTATCGTCTCGTTCAGGTCCAGAAAGCATTTCTTTTTCAGTAACCTTTACTGGAGGACAGATAGTCTTGTTTTATGCAATGATAATCTAACTCCATATAATCTGGTGTACTGTTAAGAGTCTTTATCGCATTACAGGATGATGAGGAAGAGTACAAGGGGATTCTGGTAATCTTAATTATTTTAATTAACTTATTCTAATGGATTTCTATATGTAAAAAGAAAAAAAAAAGAAATCTGAGCATTGCTAAAAGTCTAACACCATGTTTTATTCTAGATTAGGGTTTTAACAGTTATAATCACCTCATATTTTCTGTATTACATACATTTAAGACACTGTGCTGAATAAACTGTGAGACAAAGTGTTTCAAAAGAAACGGATTCATCCCAAAGGGTGCAGAAAGGCACATGGGTCGGCCTAAGATTAAGAAAGACGTAAGTGGCATTTTGGGAAGAAAAAAAAAAGATGTCCAGCCCTGAGTTGAAGGGCTAGGGTCAGTCTAGGTCACAGTGAGTCATGTTCATCTCGTCTGATATTGTAATGGACACAGAGTAAGCCAACCACTGTATAGATGCAGACCAATGTTGGTCACTCGTGCTGATTTGATTGTGGGAGGCCAAATTGATTGATGTGGAGAGTACATTTCCCCAACTGTTCAGCCATACTCAGTGGAGCGATGGCGTCTCTTAACTTCAATTAAAAAAAAAATAAAATAAAAAATTCAGATTGCTGGGAGAGGGAGTTCCAGTTACTTTAATGGACAGTAGCCATCAAAAACCAAACAAACCCAGGAAAACTCTTATAAATTATTCCTGTGTCAGGAAAAAAAAAAGGCAGTGAATATATACACAGAACCAGGTGCTGCTCTATCTATGCCAGAACTTCTCTCTGTTACACAATATCTCAGAATTTGACTGCATATCTTCAAATAAACCTGAAAAGAAATAAGATAGATGGCTTAAGATACATCTACAGTACAGCTAAAAATCCTAGAGCTATGACTACTTTCACAGAACCTCATATGAATAAAGTCCACAAGTTTTATTGCAATATTTAAATACACAAGATCTGAGACACTGATTTGTTAGGAGTTCCAACAAAGCTCTCCAGAGCTCTAATTATGTCAGAGACTCTATGTACCTATTTGATTAATCCTTCTACACAATTTTCTGTTCCAGAACAAGCTTTTCACAGAATATGCGAACTGATCTGGACCACATCATTAACAAGCAGATTAACAAAACCTGGCAGCCTGGATTAAATAATGTTAGCGTGACAGGGATTTTTCAACTTCTCATTCTGTTCTACTTTAAATATGGAAAAATACAAAGGAAGAACATTGAATGTTTGCTTAAGAAAATCATTTCCTCACTCAATGTACTATATTTTTTTGAATCACCTTGTGAAGCACTTGTAGTTGCACTGAACAAATGGCTGTGAAAGCACCTTAACTCTGCAATGAAAAACATAACAATGTGATGCTTTATTGATCCATTTGCAATCTGGTCTCTTTACTGGAGGTCAGAGTGCTGGAAAAAGACATTGCTACATCTTATTCAGTTTGTTAACTGCAGATGTTTTCCTTGATGGAAAACAAAACCTGCTTACATGGCTGAATGTGTGTATGATAATTTGCTTAGCCACAGCTACTCCCCATGTTTAACAGGTGACTGCTGCATTGCACTGTAACAGAAGCTGACGCAGGGCGAGCCTTGAGCCAGCAGACTGCCGGCAGATGAATTGTGTCCGATTGTACTTGAATGCAGGAAGCTTTTAACCAGCAGATGTGCCTGCAGCTATTGCACCTGTTTAAGTTCTACAGCAGAGGCTGTGCAAGGAGCATTCAGAGTGGCAACCAAGCATCTTCACAAAGAGAAATGCCGCTAGAGGGCTAAATATGTATCTTATATCCTCATCAAGAATAAACCAACTACAGCAACATCATCAATACAACAAGAGAAAAACAATATACAAGCCACCATAAAGACTGCTTTCCAGTTAAAGAATTCAATTCTAATTCTAATGAGCTAACAAAAACACTGACAAAAATACAAGAAGATCATTTAAGAAAAAAAAAATGAGCCAGATTAAAAATGTACAACATACCAATGTGTGGTGTGGGTGTGCTAAAGAAAGAGAGTTTGGCGTACAGTTACGAACATACTTCAGCTGGAGCTAGACTTTGCACCCGTTTGAAATATTGGATCTTTGCACTTATGTTTGCTACTTGTCCACTTTTCTGGATACAAAAGGTGCCGTCTACTGTAGGACGTTTCAGGACCAGCAAGACATTTTATTCCCACTTTGACAACTGAGAATTTAATGTAATGTTCTGTGTTCTACCCATAGTCTACTGTAACGAAATGTGTCTGTGTGGATAAAATAAATATCTACCAGCAAAAAACCCAACTTTGTCACCTGGTAGAAATAATTTGATTTAATCAGAGCTTATGATAGAGAAGTATTTCTTTTGAAGGATCTTTAAAAAAAAAAAAAAAGTCTGCAAACTGGTCACTGTTTATCTCCTTTATAGGAATACAGGGACAGTTATATTTCCACAGTCAAGTTAACATTTTAAACTTCATAATTTTCCCCTTCTTTGAGGTCATGCCTTGATAATCATTGAGAGTTTGCATAGCTTCCTGTATTTCTGTTTGTGTGAAAACAATTGTTTTCACACAAACAGTTGTTTCTGGAGAAAAAAACAAACAAAAAAAAGTATTTTTCCAAATTGGAGGATTTTAAGAAATTGATTTGGTTGACTAGCTATACAAAGAAAGCGAGAGATCTACTTTCTTTTTTCCAAATAGAAATAAACAATTTCCATTGTTTATTTCCAATCTGTTTCACTTTGTCCGAACTTCGCTTACATTAAACTTGAAATGTGAGCTAATGATGGTAAAACCTAAGAGGAAAAGGTGAAACAGTGCCATTGAATTCATGAGCTGAAAGACTAAAATATGTTGCAAAAATATTAGAGGCCTAAATTAGAGAAAAGGAAGCATACGTTTGGATTTTCAGCAGAGCGTGAGACGCGACAGCTGGTGGTGACATCCTCAACACACACCCAGCATCAAGCTGAAAGGCAGCACAGGCACTCAGACCTACTGTAAAAATCACTGGCTAGGAAATACAATTAGATATGGTGTTGTCATACACACGGTTGCAGTTTCACCTGACTTGGCCTAACTTGAGACAAATATTTACAAATGCTTGATTCTCATAAAAGTCAAAAGCCTCAGTAAGCCAGCACAGGCAGGTAAAAGCAGAAAGTGAGGGTCAGGAGCTTTTAATTTTACAGGTAAGCCATCATATAAAGAGCTCATAAAATGTGAGGAGTGTTTATGTAAAAATGCCCCAAGCTCAGCTTGGTGACCTGGTTGACCTCCTTTCTAATTATGCAATCATTTATTAAATAGTAATAGATCAACACCTTCCACGGCTTTGATCAATTATGATATCTGGACACAACTAAACATCACATAAGCAGAAACCATAAGATGACTTCTGATATTTAAAAAGGGTTCAATTCATTTTATTCATAGAAACACGATGTTTTTTCAGTTGTTTTCAAACAAACACAATTAATGAGTTACAAAAGAACCTGCATTACTACAAATGTCACCAACCTTTGATATGCTTCTAGACCAAAAAAAAAAAAAAAAAAAAGACTTGACAAATAATAAAAAATGGTTGGATGAATGAATAGATTTTTCAACACTACCTCTGGAGGGTCTTTACCCTTAACCCATGCATCGGTACTGCAGGGACCAGGTAGTAAACAAAGATAGCTGTAGGACTCTGAAGTAAAACCCTCTACCACAACTACTGAAATTACATTTTGGAAAAGCCTGCCTTCTATGAAACTGTTCCACTTCCAACAATTCAAGAATGACTTGTTTATATATAAACCTGCAGGAAATCTCTGCTACAGCTTTTAAAGTGGTATCCATCACCACTTCAGAAGGCTGGTTGTTATTGAGAAGTCACAGCATGTAGAAAGCTACAAAGGTTTAGATATCAACCATGTGAGTAAGCAGCAATTATGTGAAACCAACAGTTAATATACATGTTGATCTGGAACTGTTTAACAGTCAATGCGTTCCAGAGCCAAAATGAATAAACGTAAACATATCCACACTCCAGCCAGCCTTGTAGGAAGGCCTGTTCAAGCAGGATGGCAGGCTATTTTTGCTTTCATCTTTTCACTGGAACTCAACTTCCAGGGACTTCAGATCCGAGTGGAAACTCATAATAGTGAAGGAATCTTCAGGTTACATCACACCTGCCTTGAGGACTAAAACCAGTAGGTACTTTCTGTGATAATGAATTGTACTGGTGTTTCCTTGTTCACAGGAAGCTTCTATAAAATCTATTAAGGAAGTAATTTTAACAAGAATTTTAAAATTCCCCTTCAAACTGAAAAACCCAAGATGTTGAGTGACATGTACAGATGCTTATGGAAACATATCAGAACTGCACAATATTAGGAAAACGTGACGTAAAATAACATTGGTGAATGTTGTGAAACTTGTGTTAAAAAGTGAAATGTTTTTTATTTTGCTTTGAGTTCACAGCAAGCAATATTGATGAAGCTGCTGGAAAAATAAAATAAAATGCATTATTTTCATCTTGGCAACAAGAGTTTGTAGAAAAGAAATGCCAATGGTCAGCATCTACTGTTTTGGCAAAGAAATAATTCAGTTCTAGCTTCTTAATGACATAACCACCTCACTAAGTCTTTTCCTTCTAAAACCTGTAATGCTGCATTAAATACGTGCAGCTATTACAAAGGGCCTAAATGCATGGTACTTAAATAAATAGCCAACATTAATTGCAGTCTCGGCAGTTCCTCACAATATGAAGACTGCATACAGTGGTACTGTGATAAGGATACACTCACAGTTTATTATACACCCCTAATTCACATACATACATAAATAAGTATATAATTGAGAGCTAACAACTATTTTCAATCCAGCTTTACTGTAATATTTATGCACAGCAATCATTAAAAAAATAAATTACATTAGCAGTACAATATATGTAATCAGAATCATCACTGCAATATCAATGTGTGAACTAGCTTGTCTGCAAAGAACTGTCTGAATGTAGTTTTTGTTAGGATGTGGCTTTTCAGGCACCTAGCATTGAAACTGTTTTTCCAACAGTGCACTGTGCCATTTGGATGGAGCTTCATGGTGAACAATGAGCCTTTTATTGCCCACAACTAATTTCGAGCTTGGAGAGCAGGCAGCTTTCAAAAAGTAGTATCATGTTTTCCTAAAACTGTGCCCTAATTATAAGCCCATATTATATCCAGAAAATTTATTTTTAACTATACATTTAGAAAAAAAAAAGTGTAATATGCAAATTATCATTTACTTATATTCACAGATTTACATGTAAATCAATTAACATAGTAAATCAAAAGATAAAATAATAAATACCTGTATCCTAAATCTTACTTGATGCTATAGATTTCAGGATTCCACTAAAATAAAAGAAGAGAACATATTATGGAACCAAATCATAAGTGCTACAGTTACAGCAAATGCTCTACATTGCTATTCTAAATATACAAGGAGAGACAAAAATACTCGATATTTTCTAAAATTTTCCATTATCCCCGTTGGAGCAACACATCAGGAAAGATTGTTGTGGTTTCCAACAGGTTTGTCTCTAAACTCTGGTTGGCTGAGTGACACAGGAACTCAAGTATGTCTGAACATGGGAGATTCTGAAATGGCACTACCTACAGTCACCAAGTCTGATCTACATTGAGCTCCTGCTGTCTTGTCTTTAAACAAATAGACATTTGGTTAAACTTTTGCTTTGGAGTATCTATGGATGAGTTGGAGTTGTTAAATATGTTCACATAAAACTACCGTAATTTCCGGACTATAAGCAGCGGCTTTTGTCACACGCTTTCAACCCTGCGGCTTATACAATGATGCGGCTTATTTAAGCATTTTCTTCTAACGGCCGCCAGGGGCGCTTGAGCAGAAAAGGTAAGAGTGAGACAGGGGGAATATATGTGTAGAGGAAGACACAAGTTTAATGTAACTCAGTGCTTCTCAAATCCAGTCCTCAGGCCCCCTGCTCTGCATGTTTTAGATGTGCCTCTATTCCAGAACAGCTGATTCAAATGATTGCATGACCATCAAGTGCTGCAGAAGCCTGTTAATCACCCACAGACTCAGTCCAAGTGTGTGACAAAAGGGAAACACCTAAAACATGCAGGGCAGGGGGGTCTGAGGACCGGAATTGAGAAACACTGACGTAACTTAACACGTCTCAGTGCACAGGAGGAAGATGAAGACGGCTCTCAGTGACTTGTTACCGGTATGTGCTTTTTTACCAGTCCTGTTAGTGCTGTGTTACTACCGTATTGCTGCTGGGTTACTGCCGCGTCACAGGCACTGTTTGGAAAAAAAAGCTAAGGTATATTATTAAAACTTTGAAAACTCTTTCTGTGTACCGTCTGTATGTAGGCACATGCGGCTTATAGACAGGTGCAGCTTATGTATGTACAAAATTGTTTTTCCTTTAAAAATGTACTGGGTGCGTCTTATAATCTGGTGCGCTCTATAGTCCGGAAATTACGGTATATACTCCTCTACACAACTCAGAGTTATTTGTCAAAAAAAATCTTACAGACTGAATTGTGTAATATACAATCATTGGCCACTAGAAGTAAAATCCAATGTGTGCCATTATCTCCTATACCATTACACCACCACCACAAGTAAATGGTTAATACTAAGCAGAAAGGATCCATGTTATTTTGCCATAAAGACATATGTATATTTTCTCTTTTTCTGACCATTTTCTGGAAACCTTAGAGATGGGGGTACAGAAATCCCAGTAAAACATTTTTTTTTTTTTTTAAATACTCAGACCAAGTCTGCAACAGCAATTATTTACAGTCAAAATATTTTTTTCTTTTCCATTCTGTTGCTCGGTTTGAACTTCAGCAAGTCGCCTAAGTGTCTAAATGCACTCAGTTTCTGCCATATGACTGACTGAGACTTTGTGTTTACAAATGCCTAATAAAATGGCTGGTAAGTGTCATTTAATTGTTATTTTTACTGTCGCTTTATGCAACCTACACTTCTCCTTCACATTTGGTTCTGCAACTGTGAAAATTTACAGTTACACCACAAGCTGCACAGTTCTTTAATGCTTTGGATTTAAGAATATTTTCTGACAGATAAAAAGTCTCCCATTTAAGCTGTTTGTGCAAGATACAGAAAATCAGCAGAAAACATTTTTCAAAAGGAAAAAATAAAGCTGCACTGTGTAGACAGATCTTTAATCTGATCTCAGATAACAGTGAAATCAGTAACTTGTAATCAAGATATACCAAGCCAATCTTGAGGTCAAGGCTTTTGTTTACTTGCCACAACATTGCCAAACCATCCAAGGCAGACAGTCAGATATCGCCATCATGGCATCTTCAACAGCTCCTCATTTACAAGCCAAGAATCTGATTGATTCTGAATGAAAACAAGCTCCCAGCCAAATACCAGAGAAATGTCAACAGAGTCAGAGGTAAACTGTGACTGGAAGAGTGCACATAGCGTTCAACACCAAGATAAAAATCTACATGTGGAGTCCCAACTGGCATAAGCAGGAAGTTCTTAAGGTTTTAAACAAATTCCAGTGAGCAAAGACGGAATACAGAAAGGCAAACAGCAGCATAGGAAATGTTTCTTCAGAACAATTGGAGACTCTTGCATCCTCCTTGCAGATTAACATCACAGCTTGTGTCAAAGCCATCTGTGTTACATAAAAGACTGGCACAAAAACAGTCTTCTCTCACACCTCAAGGAGAGGAAGAAATGGGCATGCATTAAAGGATGTTCAAAGTAAAATAATATAAAATGTAGAATACCATAGTAGACTTACATTTCTAAACCAGAAAGTCTAATTTCTTCTAATAAGGCTGGGAAAGGTAAAACTGGCATTGTCAAAACCTTTCAAGAAACATGCATGACAGGAATGATATTTTCATTGGGAGTTGACTTCTTGACTTGTTGATGCTTGTGCTTAAAAATATTGTTGAATGTGACCAAGATGTGGAGATATTGTGGGCAGTGAGGGTTGTTCTTGGCTCAGACAACTAGTCTCTACATAGACTTTCTGGGCTACCAAGAGATCATCAGATGACAGCTGTGAGCCAGATACCATAAAGGACAGTGATGAATCAAAACACACTAATTTTAGGTCTCAAAATATAGTTTCTATGTAAACAAACACACAATGAAGAGTACATAAAATACAAACCTAAATTAATACCCTACATTCATAGCAATGAAGCACATCTCTGCAGTAGCAAGATTATGATGAGCAAGAAAACATTAAATCTTACTCATCTTTGAATTTTCAATGTGTGCAATATCATAATTGTAATGGACTGCTTGGATGCAATATTTGTAGTCATAGGAATATGCTAGATGCCATTTAATTTTTATGTTTACCAAACAACATAAACTTTGCAAATATAATTTTGGCATAGCTGATTTGTAAGTATGGCTTTATTTTTGTGTATATTTTTGTATGTACATTGTATTTAAGTGTTCTCCGTTAGTGATTTTGTTTGATGTACTTAGTGTTCTGTTTGCATTTTTCCTTGATTCTTGTAAAGCACCTTTGAGTGTTTAGGAAAGTGCAGTAAAAAGAAATTGTATTATTACCATTACAATTATTTTAGAATTTATTTCATCTTATGCAGACTTACATAGGTTTCAAAGGCTGAAACAACGTGCTTAGGACGATCGAGTTAAAGTAGCAGGAAAAGGAAAAGCACCAGCAGCAACATCACACTGGCAGGTATGAACTGATGCATGGTTGAAATGCACCTTGTATATCTCATACCTGAAGAAGTCGGGAATGCAACAACCATACTGCAAACGTTCAAAATGGTGAAGAGGCAAAATGGCCAGCACTTGGTAATGCCAGAAAAAGCAGCATTGAACAAACAAAAACAGGTAAAGTCAGCTTAGGAATGCTTTTTATTTAAAGACGCATCAAAAACACGAGAAGATCCACTGGTAGATGGTGTCAGCACCACTCTGCAAAACAACAAATCTGTTCAACCAAAATGTAAAAGGTAAATGGTAATGTAATGTAAATGTAAATAATGTCAATGTAATTTAAATGGTAAGTGTAAAATGTAAATGTAATGTAAATGGTTAACGCAAAATGTAAATGTTTTTTTTGAGCAAATAGAGAAAGTAACCAGAAATGGTTACATATTTTGTCATTCTTTTGTTAGGTTGCCACACAAAAATATCAGGAAATTTGTTTAGTCAAAATAACGCTATGTGTTTTTCATCATTAATTGAGACAAGTATGATTTTTTTCTGATAGTTTGTAAGTTAGTTTTACCTCTGATGATTTTTGAATGCATCCAGAGATTGGGGAACTGTATTGTATTACACATGCAACAATTAAGTAAAATAAATGCATTGTTTTTATAAACTCAATCATTTCACTAATGATGCAATCACAATAGTGAACAAAAATATCTTGACTATATATTGTTTATGGAACTATCAGCCCTAAGCCAAATACCTTTCTTATTGAAATTAAAATGATAAAGACATATCTATTATTATAGGAGGTTAGAATACAGGGGCAATGAACCCTGAAAATTGCAGTTCATTATCCTAATCTTAATGGTAACCCTAACATCTCTTTTCAGGTACAGATGAGTCTCCATGCTTAATTAGCAAAGTTTAGGCTCACTTTTCAAGCTCTTTGGTGTCAAACGCACTGGCAGAGAGGCATTTAGTGTACAGAGACCACATCATGGCAGACACTATCAAAACACAAATCCCCTCACGGCATGGGGCAATGTCGCTGACCTCCAGACCAAAACATCCACCATAAATCTTGCTGTCCAAGTGCTGACACTTCTTTGAAGAGCTACTGGACTGCAAGTTTGTGATCCCGACAACACCCTTGGTGCAGAAGGACTGCACACTGCGGAATTTCCTCCCAATACAGCGAGTGCTTACAGAAGGGAAAAAAATAAATTACGCTTTCGAGAAGTCCTGCCAAGCCATGATCACTTTTCTGTGATAAGTATTTCCTGACTTTAAAACGCTGACAGAATTTGCAGTGATTACTCTGCTGCAGCCACAGTGCTGTTATAAGAAGACAGATGAAGATGTTTCCCCTGATCCATTTGATCAAATTAAACTGGTACAACGTAGACCTCAGACTGGACTCACTCGGACAATTGACATTTTACCAGCCAGGAGTTTTACACAAGCACAGATCAATGGGGCAGCAGAGTAGTTCATGTTAAGGATGTGGCTTTATGTCTTACTCCATCAAGAAGAGACCCTACAAAACAGGAGTTCTGGTTATGCAATCTCTGCATGGTAGACCTGTATGGTTTGACAGCGTCTCAAGTCGTGGTTCAAGTCGTATTTTCTTTGTAATTTAATGTGCAAACTCTGCTTCTGATTTTAACAACTGAGTGGATCTACTGTGAAAAGAAAATCGAATCGAATCCAAATTAAGGGAAGTCAAAAAAAAGCAACAGTAAAAAAAATTACAAATTTGCATCTTTTAGAACATTTCTATATTTTCAAACCCATTCTTTCCATAGATTTTTCTTGTTATGTAGTTTTTGTTAGGAAAAAAAAAACTATAAAAATTGTATAAAATTTGAATAAAATAAATTTCAGAGATTATCCAAGACTCAATGACTACATTTAAGACAAATTTCTTTCAACTTATCTGGAGATATATCGTAGATTAAAGCAGTGTTTCTCAATTCCAGTCCTCAGGCCCCCCTGCCCTGCATGTTTTAGGTGTTTCCCTTCTGCCACACACCTGGATTGAATATGTGGCTGATTAACAGGCTTCTGCAGCACTTGATGGTCATGCAATCATTTGAATCAGCTGCTCTGGAATAGAGGTACATCTAAAACATGCAGAGCAGGGGGGCCTGAGGACTGGAATTGAGAAGCACTGGATTAAAGGAAGATGTGATGGTCATTTTGACAGTCAGAACTTCCTCAACAGCCTAAAACGTATCCATCTCTCTCACAACACCAAAAAGAATAGTTACCTACTACACTACTTATCAAGAACTGCCAGGTAGTTAGAATTTACCAACCAGAGTTACATAACACAAAGGTCTTGTTTTAGACTTCGGTTTCCCTTCCAAGTGAAATCTCAAAAGCAAGGTTTCAATGTAGAGTAATGATCTACACAGCAAATGGAAGAAAATAGCAGAAGTTTATAAAATATCTTTAAAATTTTTGTTGTTCATCCAAAAACTACAAATATACTACCTTTTATATAAGAAATAGCTAGTGTCAATATCAAACAATGTAAAATAAGAGGTATAATACACTAGTAAAAACAGTTGGTGCAGATGGTTACTGTAAAAGATGAAAATGTGAAAATTGTATTATGACAGTTTCTTTTCTGTTAGTTAGAAGAAGCTCATACAAATGCAAAACGACAGTTATCAAGCAAAATAGGCAATAGGCAAGTATGCAAAACTTGTGGCAGGTCTAAAGACCACAGTACTTTTTAAAAACTGGACATCAACTCTTGAGTGTCTGTTAGTAAATGTGTCAAAAGGGGAAAAAGCAGCAAACTGCTTCCTGTTCAACTTTGTATCAACACCAAACAGCTGTTCTGTTTGTCAGCTTCAGGAAGACACATAAACACTCAAATTCAATCAGCATGATGCTATGTTACTCATTCCTATCTTTAGAGTCCCGCTGAATGATCAAATGCCATACTGCATCACAACAATGCAGTCACACACAACAGATTTGGCTTGCACAGTCCCTTGTAGCTGCTGCTGCTGTAGCATGTTTTATCTCCTCAGTCACAGCGCTGAGGCCACTAGCTGCTGCACAGTTCCCAGCAGGCCACAGCACACATCAGCTGCTGCATGTCTATCCACCTCCTGTTGCACAGAGGGTGGGATTTAGGGCGTAGAACCAGTCACAACATGCAAGTCCAGCACTGTCCACTCCAGTAACTGCTCTGTGGTGTCACAGAGTTACCTTGGAAAACTGTAATAGCTAAAAATGAAGATTGATTTGAATTAATCCTCAGCAATTTAGCAAGATTATAGAAAATAAACCCTGTGCAGGTTTTCTGTCTTTAAGGGGTCAGTCATGCCTACTACAGTCCCCAATAAGTCTCCTGGGAGATTAAAGGACAGAGAGATAATTCCTGTTACAGTCGCCAAAGGAAGGAAATAATTAGTTAATACCTTTGTAAAGCAGTAAGCTGGAGATTTTTCCCATTTGTATAAATAAAGAACATAAAAGTTTTAAGTGAATATTCAAAACTGTGTTATATACCTCCATATTAACCTAGCTTTTAAAAACATTTAAGATTCTTTTTTATTTCTCCCTAAAAACATTTATTTTTAATGTATCTTTAATATAGCTCTGTTTAGCATTATGAACAAAGTAAATAATACGCATATAAAGTGGAAAAACAAGAATTTTTCGCTTTGTCACCTCTGATCAGCAAATTATGTTGTAAAAAAAACAGTCCAATTTGTTTTTCCAAATCATTAAATGTATTCTTATAAAAATCCCACCACTTCCAGCCTATTAGCACATCACATGTTTAAGCCTAATAAGATTTAGAAGATGCTTTAATGGATAAATGGAGGTGCCATTCTATAGGAAAAACTCCCACAACAGACAGAGAAATAAATATTTCAAAACCATCAAAATCATAAACTTTTTCATACTGGAATTTTCAAAATTTGTTGATTGATATATGGATGGATAATATATCAATATTTTCCTGTTTTTTACCCAAACTTAACTAGTTTGGGAAAATACTTGATTCAACTTTTCTAGACTGCTTAAGAAACACGTGAAGACCTGTAAAAAGCTCAAATATAGAGAAACTAAAACTTTCTAAAAATAAAGACCTGTTTTTTCACATTCTTAACAAGCCATACAGAACATATGAATGAAATTAACATTTGTGTTCCTTTACCTGCAGCTCACACCAGGCCACCTCCACCCAGGTGTCGGTATCCAGACCTTTGTAGACCGTTTTGAAAGACCCTCTCCCGAGCTCTATGTCAAATTTAAGGAACCTTCCTCCCGGAGATGTGGAGACCGCTTTCATCTCTGCTTCCTCTTCATTTTCCTCACTCACTGCCTTAGTAGCAACTTTACCACCATCACTGCAAGTAACATTCAAAGTATGTCCAACTCTCTCCTTGTCCTCATCCGCACTGGTGCTCTCTGTTGCGCTGTCTTTTTGCCCACACTGGCTTTCAGTGCTGGAGCTCTCTTGAACCCCACAGCTAATTCCTCGTGTCCTGTCCACAATTGATCTCAAGTTTATGTTCAGGATTTTACTCTGGTTTTCAGTTTCGGGGGCTTCGTAGGATTGCTCATCCGTGTCTGAAAACCACAGACTTCTCCTGATGAATCTCTGATGCCCATTCCTCTGGTAAACAGAAGAAGGATCACTTCCACCTCTCACTAGAGAGTCCACAAGATTCACATTTGAATCACCCATGGGCCCATGCATATTTATGGCAAGATTACATTGAGAATTGGGTACAGATGAATGCTTGGGCTCTTGGAGAGTCCCACAGCTAGCCTCCGGCTCCATGGTGACTTAAAAAGTTCAGTCACTTTGGTTTCCAGGTTCTTCCAGGCATGGCTTCAATTTCCAAATGCAGATCTTTTTCTTGCAGATGAATACCTGCAGCGCCCACCCGGTGACGCAGTTTGTCAGCAGAGGCCCTAAACAGCGCTGGGATGGATGACACAGGCGAGATTTCATCAGATAAAGAGCTGCAAAAGAAATACTGACACTTAGTGAACTAAAAATACTATATATATATATATATATATATATATATATATATATATATAAACCAACTACAGAAAATGAACCCTATCTCCTGCATTTTAGCTTAAAAAAACCTCGAGACAAAGTCTGCAGGTGTGATTCAAAATATAAGCAAATTATTTAAACAAAACCATATTGTTTGCAGAGGCCATCTTCGTTCAGGTGCAGCAAAAACTAGCAAGCTACAACTTAAGTTTAACAAAGCTAACCGTTTACACGCGCTGAATATACTCACCCCACGCATCATATGAACCCCCTGAACCAACACAAGCAAATATGTACACGAAAACTAAATAGCTTACCTCTTTAAGAGGAAAAGGAAAACGCTGAAAGGCGAACACAGCACCGGGACTACACCTTACACAGCAGTCCGAACCGAACCTGTCAGGTCCGCAGTTAGAAAAACCTCGCTAACGTTAGCCGACCGTCCACGGCGAGAAGAGGGTGGACTTTCTGAACGCCCTATCTCAGTATTAAGCCCATTTTCACGCGCAGGAGTCACCGAAACACCAGCAAATCCAGATTCAGTCCGGGCAGCACATTCCCTCCCCACTGCCGAGGGTGGAAAAATGACGAATGTGATGCATTTATCAAATGACAAGTCCTCGCATCCCTTAATATTTGGAGACCTCCCCTACTGACTGTTTCTCTGTAGCTGCTGCACGCCGCGGCTGTAGGTGAATTAACACACAGCTCGGTTCACGCCACGGGATTTTTTTTTTTTTCAGCTCTTCTGTAATCTCCCCGGCAGGTAATTTCAACACGCAACTGTATTCCCTTGTCATCGCCTCTGTTCAACGTTGGGTTCATGCGCTGCTGAGGCAGTAAAAATGTGTTTCCCATTCACTTTGCTTGGCTCCACGCCCCTAGTAACGACCGCAGGGACGGTCCAATCACGCAGCACGCTGGGACTACCACAGAGACAGCCGACTCATCACATTGTTGCACCTTCCAGCAGAGACAGCCACAAATTTGACAAGAAAAGACAACGACTGGTTGGCTGGGAGACAATGAAATTCATTTTGAATTTGAAATACTAACTATAACGCGATGCAAGCCTGTCTCATTCGTATAAAAGCGAATTAAGCGCTATAAAGACAGAAAGTAAGCACAAAAACAACAGCCAAAAACTATTGATTTTGTTTGTTAAAGAACTGGGTGAAAGTTCAGTCATAAAAAAGCAGTAAAATGTGAATTTAATGACAGCAGCTGTCATTAAAAGCCTCTAGACAGACTTTTTTGTAAACTCATCAAGCTCACTATAATTTATCAACTTATCGGACCACACGTGATAGTCAGTTTTCCTGTTTGTTTCGTTGTTTTGTTGAAAAGCAGCATTAATAAAGTTAAAGCCAGGTTTTGACTCACATGTGTCTGTAGTGACATCATAACAGATCAAGCAACTTTTAAATTCTCAGATCTTTTTCTTGCTTATAACTATACTTTTGGAACTATAACTAAATTGGGGCAGCAAGTCAGAATCAAGGAAAATAAATGGCGCTCTTATATTGGTTGCATTACAAACCTCAGGCAACAAACTGTGTGTCAAAAATAACAGATCTCGTATGAAGATCTAATCCAACCATTGTCATCTGATGACTTTGTAAAAAGAGTCCACCTACTGGTAGGGATGTAAATACTTTCCAAAGCATTGTATTTGATGTTTTTTTTATTTTTGACCATTGGAAAATTATATTTTGTGTGGTTTTAGCACAAGTTTCTTATGCTTCTAACATAATAGTTAGCCAGTTTAGTAGGCAGGTATGATTATAACATCTTCACACAGGTTTGTTGCAAAAGGCTAATAGTTGTGAAATACTTCATACGCCCATCATAGAGACAAACTGTTGTAGAGGGTATATTTACACAAATTTACGATGCTTTGTCACTATATCAGTAAAACTAAATGTGCAGCTGTTGCCCTGCCAAGGATATGGTTGCAGGTACAGTCCTCCCCTCTCTTTTAACGGGATAGTTTACAGTTCAGTTTGCAGCAGCTTGCTTGCTGGAACATGATGAACGACAACAGCAGCAGGGGAAGTGGAGCCGAGGTAAGATATCTGAAATCATTTTTCTAAGACAAGATCCCAGATTATCCTGCACTGAGCTTTGTTTTCAGGTTGTACATAATTATTGGTCTTACTTGCAAACTGCACAATTGCGAAATAAAGATAAAAGCAACGCAGAAAATAATTAAATATATAAAAGAACTGAACAAATGCTTAGATTGTGAGGAATTGGGGCTAAATTAATTGCAGCAGTATGCAATCTTGCTTGCATTTGTTGTTAGTTCACCTTTTTAACCATACGTTTTCTTCTTTTGCTTTCTATTATTAGATTGTAAAGAAAAGGAATCTGCTACATCTAGTCTTTGTTATTTGAATATACTTTGTTTCATACTCTATATTAGCTAAAGTATTGCAAGCTTCAGTATATAACAATGCTGTACGTATGCAATGGCGTATATTTTCATGTACCCACATGAGTCCATCCCTGAAGCAATTCAACTGAGATCTGCAAGCACGGCAGCTCAGGTGACATTCATGGTCATTGCGACACTAAGTGACCTTATAAATAATGAGCACCCTGCTTTGTTACCACTTCATTGACCTAAATGCACACATAAAAAAGGCTCACACACTCACTTCATAAGGCCATGATTCCTCCAGCCACACTTGGACGTGATAGTAAAACTGTACATCTTACAAAATGTTTATAAGCCTTATTGTTTATAAGGCAATTAAAGAATCTGTTTGACAAGTAATAACAATGCACTGAAGTCCAAAGCTGCATCCAATTTTACAAGGCAGGGAAACAGACTTCTCTATGCCATCTTAGCAGACTCAATCTCTGTGGGTCAATTTAATTTCATATGGATGTGTGTCTGCGTGTGTTTGTGTGTGTGTTTCTCTGTGCGCTTTTGATTGGGGAGCAAGGCAGCAAGAAGACCCTGGTTACCAGAGATACTTCCGTCTGCCTGTCAGAGCTCAGCCAGCAGATGCAAAATGTAATACCCTTGCATTCGAGAAAATGAACAACTGATCTCATTTATAATGTGTCTCCCACCCGCATTGATCTAGAAAGAAAGAACAAATCCGTGGTTGTTTTCTGGGGCGGAGATCCTACATGCGGACTTTCCACAGGCTTTTAATATCCGGGACTGTTTTGCACTGAAATCTAATACCAATCACATTCTGCGTCAGAGCAAGCAGACACAAAGGCTTTTGTCTTATCCCCCCAAAATGCTTTTTTCTTTCTCTTTTTTTTAAAAATTTCATTCATGCTCTGGAATAAGTTTGTATTGTACTCTTACAGTGGCTGGATGGGCCACATTTTTAGAAGGCCATGTTTGCTTTGCTCTGTGCGAGGCTGTAAAAATAAAAGCTCTACAGAGAATCATGGAAATTAGATTTACAGCTCGGTCGATCTTCTTCTGGAGATGGGCCAGAGTTTGAGGTGAGTGAAAAGAGAGGGCTGCTGACGCAACATGATAGATGGAAACCAAAGAAGTGCTTATGCATGAGGGAAAAGTGAGGGGAAGACACATCAGAACAGTTAGGTTAATTTGGTCTTTCAGCAGCTGGTTCAATTAACTAAATAATAAATGCAGGGGTCTTACAGTGTCTAAAGTGATGAATATTGTTCTTGCATGTCAAGCACAAAGCTTAGTGGTACCAAGTAATACCCAAAGCATAGTTTCTCAGAGTTCGACATGCAGTATTTGGGTTAGAGTGTGTTAATCTGTGTGACAACATGGGAAAAGGTAAAAAAGTTTGGGATTAAGTGTGTAAGTTTGTGAGTTCAGCTCTATTGAAGGGAAGTCAGCCAAAACCTAGGTGGGATCTCAGCAAACAAAGAAGAAGCTGTTTCATTAAATTTAGGGGTTTGGTTCAGTTTCTGGAATTTAAATGCTTCAACCTTCCCCCCTATTGTGCACTCTGAATAATTGTCTCAGTTTCAGATTTACAACTTTAGACAGTTTAATTTAATCAGAAGTGAAACTTCAGTGTTCTTTATGTTGGATATTAGGGGTTAGAACAACACAAAGTATTGTATCAAAGTGAAGTAAAAGGAAAACAATGCATATTTTTCTATTTTCTTTTTTTTTATTTTTTTTTTTAGATAAGGACGTGAAATTATTCCTGTACGACTCTGTACATGTGGAGTTTAAGTTTTTACCCATTCTTCTATGAAAACATAAGTTTAGAGAGTGTTGTCAAACAATAAATTTTTGACTAGACTTTTACTGGGCCATACTAACACATGAAAATGAAGTTTTTAATATGATTGTACATTGTACAAAGAAATATAAAACAGAAAAAAAATAAAACAGATAGGGTTCTATTTTAAAATATAAAATGCTTATTCAATGCAATGTCAAACTGTCTTCATCACAATATGGTTTCAGTTAGTCAGAATCTTTAAATGCTGTTTTTAGAAAAAGAAAAAAAAACTTGACTAGCAGCTCCTGAGAACATGCCTCTCGGCCTTTAATGTTCAAATATAAAACTAAAAGAGAATGGTAACAGGGACGTGGCTTTATTTGTATTTTCTGAGAAAAAAAAACTCTGCTACTGTGCTTTTAGACACATTGACTCCATGTTTTCCTAGCTCTGATCTCACAACAGGTATTATCGCCCTGTGGTCTGTTGACTCTGGGATAAAGCCCTGTCTTTGAAAAGCCTGTGTCAGTGTTTTAGAGCAGAATGGTTGACCCTGACACATCACGACAGCAAGCCGTTTGTGACATTTGCCCTAAATTCACAGTAACAAGGACTCTACACTGCATCCCACTGTTTCCAGTTGAATGCAGGGAAACATTCTGCGGGTGTAGTTTGTGCTACACTTGATCACAAATGTAGCACGAGGTTTTCTTAAGCGCCATCAATCCCACCCCCTCTTAGTTTGTAGTTTCCACTCAGACATCAACTCAACCAATGCAAACTGATTGTTGTGAATACCCTGAAGACACTGTTATTCAGCTGTAGCCTGATCTCTGGCAAATTAGAGGGTGCCGTTCTTCTTGTCTCTTTGTCCTTGGAGCAGAGGGAAGATAGTTGTTACCAGTGCAGTGGTTTAGCTAATCTCTGACAAGATGAGCATTCTGCAGCTGCAGGGGTTTGTTATGGGAAAAAAGAAGGCGGGTGGTTTGGCGGTCCGGAAGAGGCTGCTAATTACTGAAAGGCCAGAGAAAGTGCTTGCCTGTGCCTTGAAAGTGTTGAATCTCCAATCTGCAGAGTGGTTGGATTGGGGTCATATGTCGGTAAACAGAGGACCTTATTGGAAATTTATCAAGAAACTCTGGTTCATTTATACTGTTTTAAGAAGGAAGATCATTTTTGAGCTTTCAGCTAATAAACAAGCTAACCCAGGCCTGCTGACTCTGTACAATTTCTTCTTTAGAGTGCAAAGTCCACTAGGATGGAGTGGACTCACAACAAAACCAAGCTAATCAGCTGTTACATAATCACTGCCCACACAAGAATCAATTCAGCGGAAACTTAACATATCTCAGGATGCATGCTGGTCAGTCATAGAGAGGATTAGGGCCTAGCAGAAGTATCCATACCCCATAAACCTTTTCACATAATTTGTCACATTGAAACCACAAATATCAGAATATCATATTTAAAGTAGTGCATTATAATGAAGTGGAGGGGAGAGGATACATGTTTTTGTGGTTCTTTTCTATAAACAGGTATTTTAAAAAGTGTGGCATTTTGGACCACCTTTTGCTGTATTTACAGCTGCAAATCTTTCTGTGTAAGTCTCTCACCCATTCTGTTTTTGCAATATAGGTCAAACTAAATCAGATTATATCTTTAGGAATCTTTTAGTCCTGCCTCAGATTCTTAATTGAATTTAGCTCTGGACTTCGACTCTATAGTATCTCTGTTTGTGTGTTCAGGGTGGTTGTCCTGCTGGAAGGTGAACCTCAGGTTTTCGCCCACCTTTGTCCTATGTTTAACTCCATCCATCTTCCAGTCAACTCTCTGCTCTTGCCATTTTCAGGTGGTAGCCTGATCAATGCTCTTTGAGATATTCATAGCAAAGCTTGCGGTATTAGAAACTAGTCAGTTGAGATAGATGGGCTCTGATTTTATTTATTAAAGATGTTTCAACATGCACGTATTGTTTTCCTGTCACTCAACAATTTGCACTAATTTCTGTTGGACAGTCACACAAAATGCTCACAAAAACTAATTAAGTTTGTAGTTAATATGGGACAAATTGTGAAATGTTTTTTGTGGTATGAATCATTATGGAACTGTATATATTTATTGTGGCATAAAAAGTATTTTTATACCACAGTTTTTCTCCTTTGTATTAAGTACAGCTAAAATGTTTAAAATAATGTATTTTTTCTTAAAATAATTCCATGTTTTATTCAGTCCAGACTTGCAGCTAACTCTGTAATTATATTCAGTTAGAGTGGGTTATGAGTGAAAGGTCAATATGTCTCTTTGCGCTAGCAGCTTAATTAGAGACACAGGACAGTCAGTCATCATTGCTTTGATTTCTTGAGTCAACAGATTATGAAACAGAAGTGTTCAACTCAGGGTAGCAGAAACAGGAAAAAATAGAGAAAGAAAGAAAGAAAGAAAGAAAGAAAGGAAGAAAGAAAGAAAGAAAGAAAGGAAGAAAGAAAGAGAGAAAGGAAGAAAGAAAAAGAGGGAAAAATGGAGAAATGTTGAAGTAGAACAGATTTTTTTAATCCTCGGATGCTTAAACTGCTTGTGAACAAGATTTACCCTTCTTGCTACACTAACGGTTTTGTTTTTAAGAGTCACTCTTCAGTAATGGCTGCTTGTTTTTCCAATTAGTTCAGAACAGCAACCAGATCCCCTGACGTCCATGCACAGGAAGCGCAGCATTACTGCTTGTCCCATCACCGCACAGTTTATCTCTGTTGATTGAGCAAAACATAAGAGTTTGCTTTTCCGTTCATTTCCATGTATTCTTTTCAGATTCATCATTTCCAAGTAATTTCTGCTTTGGTTTTATTATTAGGCCACCCATCCTGATGCTCAGTCCGGTGGACCACCCCTCCTGAACATGAACCACTATGCCAATAAGAAGAGTGCAGCTGAGAGCATGCTGGATTTGGCTCTGCTGATGGCCAACGCCTCCCAGCTGAAAGCCGTGATGGAGCAGGGGGCAAAAAGTTCCTTTTACACCTCCGTCGTCACCCTAATTGCCATCTCTCTTTGTCTGCAAGTCACAGTTGGGATCCTGTTAATTTTCACAGGTAAGAAAACAGATTAAGCCTGAGCTTTTCTGAGGTGTTTTTGTTTTTTCTACATCCCTTCGCTTTATATGCCCTTTATTGTACACCTCTGCAAAATCAATACCTATTATTTTACCAGTTTTTGCCCCACATCAACATCACGTCCACAGTTACTGACAAATAACCCATTAGCAACCAGTCTTTTGTCGTGACTATGGTAACTAGGTCAGGGTTGACAAGGTTTTTAGTCTGTCAGCAAATGTGGGAGTCAAAGAAGCGAGGTCGCTTCTGTTCCTTTTGGCATATATGTTAAAACGTGTCAATAAATGTCTGGAAATGTGCTGAAATCAACAGAATTTACCATAAGAAAACATAGTAGGTATACTGTATCATCTGCGTAGAATAAATTCATTATAAACCACAATCATATATTTCATGTATTTATAATTTTTAATTTTGATGATAGTGAAGGAGAAAATTTTACTATATGATGAACTTTTGTGAGGTCACGTTGAATCGCCTCAACTCCACCAGAATGAGCTCATAAAGGGAGGCATGTTGTCATTTTCCATAGAAGAAAAACTACTTTATCTTCCTCCCTCTGAATCTGTGTTGACCTAAAAATAGTAGTAGGGCAGATGCAGTTGACTCTTTTATTGAATTTCTGTAAACCTCAGACACTATGCTTTATTTTTAGGTGTAGAATTTGCTCAACATTTAAAGTGACAGGAACTGTTGATTTATATCGTAAAACTGAAGTCTAAATGGAAAAAATGTTGGCACATGAGAATTATCAGATATTTTTTGACCCTTTGATCCTCATGTTTGCCCATTCAGATCTCCTACATCTTTTCTTATTACACTTTATTTCTTTTCTTTTCTTTTTCTTTTTCCTTTCCCTTTAATTATTATAAACCCTGGAATGCCGTCTCTTTCCATCCTTCCCCTCTTTTACCCATGTGTAAAGCCAGACTAATAGAGCCAGCGGTGCATGATCTGAGTGGCCTACATACAGCTCCCACAGCCCCTCTCTGCCCCCTCCCAGTTGCATCAGACAGAACACAGTCAAGCAGGGTTTGTGCACCGCTTGACCTTTGATGGTCAGTAACATATTACAAATGCATGCTCACTCAGTCTTTATCTATGGGCAGATTAATTTCTGGCAGCACTCATTAATTTGAGCATTATTCACAAGCCGTCCCCTGTGAGGAGAAAGATAACAGTGCTGTTATGTCATTGTAACATAATTTAAGTTTTACAGGCTCATTCAAGGTCCTCAAAAACAACCACGAAAGGATATTTGTGAGAAAGGAAATACAAGCTTCCCATAGCTGGTTTCTGTTCTTCCTCTGCATTGTTCTGCCTGTGCACCATAAAAATTAATCTTGTTTTATTTGCACGATTGACATATTTGGGTCCATGGTTGCGCCTCAGATAAATGTACAAAAATATCTTAATAACTGCATTGCGAACATTACATTTACAGTCACTTAAGGTGAAATGCAGCCTTTTTCTTTTTCCCACCAGGGGGCTTTTTGTGGGCTCTAGTGTCCCTTATTTTGACAGTAGGCTGACAGGAATGAGGTAAGGAGAGGGGGGAAGACATGCGGCAAATGCCGCCGGGTCCAGGAGTCGAACCCGTGACAGCCGTGTCGAGGACTCAAGGCCTCACTCTACGCCACCACGGCATGCCCAATGCAGCCTTTTTCAAGAGCTAGATTTTATCTGGTAGGGCACATCACAAATTATTTGGTCCTCACTTGTATAACAAAATGTGACATATCATCCCCCTTTTTAAAGAATTGTGTATTTTTTTTCTTCATAAAATAGCATATTTAAGGTTTACAAATTTTCATATTATCAACCCAGAATAATTCTGGAGTAATTTTCTTTGGCTGAAAGAATTATCAGTAACAAAAACAATGCTTTGCAAAGGCTCCTGAATCTTTCCCAAAATGTTTGTTACATACTTGAATTTGTGTATTGATATTAAATGTCAGGGTTTACTTTTCAAATGAAAAGCTAAATAATGGAAGAATTGCATTCAGCCCCCTTTAGTCTGAGGCCTCCAACTAACATGTCCCAGTAAGTCTTCTGGGGCGAAGAGACCAGGATTTGCCTACTGACAAAATAAAAAATAAGGGAAACTAACTCTGCACATCACACTGAACATATAGTTGACGTTTCCTTGGTACAGAGCAGTCCTGAAAGAAAACTTTTCAGAGGCTTCAAAGAACATTTGAGGGCAAGGCAAATATCCACCTGCCACTTGGGGAATGACCCTAAACATTCAGCCAGAGCTACAACAGAAATGCTTGGATCAAGTCAAATCACAGATCTACATCCAATTGAGAAACCATCTAATCTGACTAAATTTGAACCATGTAGCAAAGAAGAATGGATAAAAAAAAAAAATCTACCCCTAGATGCTCAGAGCTGACTGCTGCCATGATTTGTGGTTGTTATGGTGTGGACCCAAACAGAGAGAGGTAGATTCAGCAACTGAGTTTGATGATTTAATATCGTTAATATCATACAATAAAGTTGTTGTGACATGACAAAATAGATAAAAAGTTTAGAGTTTGGAGTCTGCTGTAAGGCTTTGAAAACACATCTCACTCCGAAGCGAAGTAATATTGGCCTTTTTCTTAAGCTTGTTTTCCAGCCACCAGCACTTTGCTCTCATTGAGTCAATCCTCAACTCTTCTTAGTGCAACTAGAATCAAATATGAAGGCTTCAATCAAACTATGTTTGTAAAACAATAGAATCAGGGTGTCCAAATTAAAATGACTAAAACTGGGCATAAACCAATTTCTGAAAATCTCTAATGAACTAAAGTAACTTTCTAAAGAAGAGGGGCCAGAATTCCTTCCTGCCGATATAAGACACAGATAAGATTCTGCTGAAGACAATTCAAGTTCTTACTGGTAAAAGTGGTTCTGCAAGCTGTTGAATCTTAACCTGTCTTTAGTTTTTCAATCATGCCTTCTGCACTTAAAGCAAGTTTTTAAAATCGTAGAGCTAAATGTATAATGAACCTTGTCATGTTTACCTGTCCTTAAAGCCTATTGCGGACTAGATAAATTGCACATTGTTTTGCATATCACCAGACAGTTAAAAGAGGGTGTTCTTTTTTGACTGCTTCTTATGATGTACAGTTTCATAGAACATGTCCAGCACATATATTTGCTACGAGGATAGCACAATCCTCATAGCAAAGCTTTGCTATGAAGATCTTCTTCTGCAGACTGAAGATTCTCGAAACCAGTTATTTGCAAAATCTCAATAAATTTTGGAGCTTCTGCACATTACATTTTGTAATGTGACAAAATTTCAACAAATTTCAGGGTTACAAATACATTTGCGAGGCCCTGCAGGTGAGATAACCAGCAAAAACAGAAACAAGAAATGATAGAAAAATTACGCAACAGGGTTTTAGTTCAGAGACGATGTATTATTTTTCTCAGATGTAAGTGAAACTTTAATCATTTTGTTGTCATTTAAATACAGAAAGTCCATAGAGTGCTAAACCAGAAGTATCAATTTATTTATGACTTACAGTAAATTCTCCTAATGACTTGGCTTTGCTCCCTGAATAAGTAGCTTGTGAGTGTTTCTGTGTCCTGACTTTGTCTGCAGTACGATGGAACCTCAGTGATGAGCAAAAACACTGGAAGCTCAACTTAATGGAGAACCTGGCCACGGGCCTGGTTTTTATCATCGTGGTTGTCAACATCTTTATCACTGCCCTGGGAGTCCATCAACCAAACCACAGCAGCTGACCAAGAACACATAAGTCTGTTTGTTTGATCACATTATCATCACTTTAAGCCTGTATGGTCATTACACCCAAATTGTCAGCATATTTCTGGTCTTCTGAACTAACTTCCACCAATCTACCTGACCTAAATACATATCGATCCCTCCAGACTGTTGTGGAAGTTTCCACCAACAAACTAAAACAAAATTCAGCCACTGGTCGTTTACCAGAAAATCATTGTCCTGCCCTGCTGCAAGCACAGCGAGAGAACAGCGAACCAAACAGAAACAACCATAGTGGCAAAGGTGGGCTGGTGCATCAACAACATATTTGTTGCTGGTGAACAAACAGAAAAGTGGACACAACAACAGTTAGGGACATGTGACTGTTCTCTGTCTGTCTCCCCAGCTGTCCTGCAGTGACCCACGCAGAGCTAATGAACCCTCTCAAACCCAAAAACTGGACAGATTTCAATTTTAATTGAGTTTATGGCTCAGATCCGGAAGTCTGATCAATAAAATAAGTACATCTGTGCAGGGTGTGTCTGATAAGCATCAAAATTCAGACTCACCTTCACCAATATGTTGTCCCATAGTCATTTGGCCAAAATATTCAGTCGAAACAAATGTTTGGCTTTACCCAGAATCCATCTGCTATGATCAAAGATGGACTGTGTGTGTGTGGTTCTCTGGGCTGGCAGCAGCTGGTGAGTCACAGTCAACACGAATCAGACCCCAGCAGAACTGCTTGTTAAAGTGGAGGCTCTAATTAGGTTGTTTCATCTGTGCCACCAACACCACAATAAGTGACCAAGTCAGAGTCCATTTTATGCACTGCAGTGACTGAAACAGAGAAGAATAATCAATTTAGCATATTTTCTACATCATTATCTAAATAATAGTTATGCACAGTTTTTCTTGTACATAGCTCATTAATCATATGACTTTCATGTTACTTAATTTCCCTTTGGGATCGATAAAGTATTTTTAGATTGGAGTCTTTCAGCTGTTGAGTGAAATGGTTATGTGTTGTTGATTTTCTTTCATGAGCACAAGGTGGACACTTTATAAAAAAACCCCAGACATTGTTGAATATTTGATTACATGTCACACTGTAAGACATTATTTGGCCCAAAAAGTATACTTCTTCTTTTTATGCAATTTTCAATCAATCAATCAATCAATCAATCAATCAATCAATCAATCAATCAATCAATCAATCAATCAATCAATCAATCAATCAAATTTTATTTGTATAGCACCGTTTAGCAACAAGGCATTGCAAAGTGCTTTACATCATAAAACCACAAAAATACAAAGTCATAGAACACACACTCAATAACATTACATTTTGCACATGAGATTATTGATTAATGTTTCAGGATTATGTTTTAAAAGCAGTTCTAAACAGGTGGGTTTTTAGAGCTAGATTTAAAGGAACTCCGCATTTCAGCTGTTTTGCAGTTTTATGGAAGTTTGTTCCAGATTTGTGGTGCAAAGAACTTGTTTGTATGTTTGAAATTCCTGGCCAAAGACCAAATTTCCCCCTCTGTGGACAATAGAGGAACTGAACTGAATTAACTACTATTCATTTTAAGCAACACATCGACACTGCTTGCAGAGAAATAGACCCTCATGACGATTCTGCCACCACCGTGCTTGACAGTGGTGGCAGAATCACTGTCAAGCACGGTGATTCTGTGCTTGACAGAATCACTGTCAAGAGATTCGGTCAAGAATCGCTTGACCGGTGAGAAAGCTTGTTAACAGCTTTCTTTTAACAAAGCTTTCTTTGTTAAAAGTCAGGATGATGTTAAACAGTGAAAACTTTTAACTTTTGTGAACCAGAAAAAACAATGTCATTGTTTAAAATGAATATAGTCAACAGTTCCTAATAATTTAATACGATTCCCTGCTATGTTTATGTTTCTTTCTCCCTTTGCAGAAAAGAGAGAGCAAATATCTTAAGATTATAGGTGTGTGGGTTCTTTCACACCCCTGGAGTAGCAATATTTCTGTAAAATGTATTTTCAAATGTTTAAATCCAGCTTTACATGCTTGTGTCATGCACACAAAACTCTCTTCTGCGTGCAAGGGAATGTATTTAATGCTACCGTACATTAACTTAACTTTACTCCTCCACTTTGTCATTGTTAATTTATGAGAGCTGTTTGCTTCTTTTTATTGTCATCAATATGGAAGACTAGAACATTGTCTCACAAAAGGTTGTGAATGGAAAAGGAGCGCCCTCTAGTGGAAGTATGCGTAACCGTAGCCTCCTAAAGTGCCACACTTGTATTAGGCTCAGTACAGAGACAGTTATGTAACTGCTAATGAATAAATAAATAAATCAATGGTATTGCTTCTTTTAACTTTATTTCCTAATTTTAAACATGTTCTAACATAATTAGAAGGCATTAATATTAACAGGCAAGATATTGTGCATTCAAGAAAACGTGTTGTTTTAACTAACCCTAATCCTGAATTAAAGGAAACGTGTTGTAGAAAATGTTAACAGAAATATGCTACAAAAACTAGTGCAACTCAAGCAAAGCATGTTCACACTGACAATCAGCCAAACAATCTGGTAGTCTGAGTCTAAATGAAATAAATTACAGCATTGGATGTCGAACTCCTGCCCAATGAGGTTGATGGGTGTCTTCAACGTTTAAGATTGGAAAATGACATCTGAAAGGAAAACTCTTGAAGTTGCAAAGCCCTTCACGAGTACTGGAGTTTGGCACTATTGAATGAGAAGAACTAAAAACAGTTTTGAAGATGTGCAGCTGAATGTTGATGTGGTTATGCTATGTTTAACCTAAAAATGGCATTTAATAGGTGTGCACAAGTAAGAAATCTATAAGTCTCTTGCAAGACCTAGAGATGCAGCGATCGTTCATTTCCTGGCCAATATCTTTTTGATTTTCTTTGAGATCTGATATGTTGAATCTGATCTGATCCTGGGACAATAACAAAGAAACTATAGATGTGCTGCAGGCTAGTAGTAATTTTGAATCACATGTCCCAAACCTCTGATTTTTATTAATTTTTTCTTTTTTAAAATGACCAAGGTATATGCTGTTGGTTGATGCGATCCAGGAAATTGTGAAAGTTCTTAGATTTGATGATTTTAATAAACATGCTTTTTTTTTTCTCAGGTACGTAACCCACTGATCTCTGATCAAGTCAAAGGTAATATTGGCTTATTGTCACGTCTCAAGTAAATTACTAAGTTTCTCCCTGAAACAGTTTTCTATACTAAGACAATAGCAGCACCATAACACTGGACATAGGCAATGAGCAGAACAAAGATGCATATGATAAGGCCAAGAGTCCAACAGAGATAGAAAAAAACTATCCATTGATCAAAGGTTGACCTTTTGTTTTCTGTTAAAAACCAAAGCAATGCATTTCAGAGAATAGCAGCCATATATCAGCTACAGTCAATATTATCAGTGTCAATCAATGTGCTGTCAATATCAAGAACTGCACAGCCACCTCATTAATGAATGTAACATCCATTTTGGTGATAGTAGGGCTTTTGGAGGAAATTTAATGTCTTTTTAAAAAGAATACGACTACATGCAGAAACGACGCAAAAGTTCTCTACAGAGGGAGATGTAAAACTGATTTGGCACAGTAAAGTAGCACAGCTTGTTCTTTTGAAATATTTCAGTCTTGTTATTTCTGCTGCCCGACCTCCACATAGGAAACGAACACGTCCTTGGCGTCTTTACCAAGTCTCACCGCAGAGCAGTGAAGGAATGCTTCCGTGCATCTGAGTCTCTGACCCTCTGTTAGCGGAAAGAGGGCAGAAAAGGGTTACAGACATATACATAAAGTGAGTGGAAATAAGTTTTCATGTTGCATGACTCACCTCCGTAATAATAGAGAAATGCAATGCCAACTGCAACGCTGAAACAACTCAGAAAGAAAATTGGTCCTTCACAAATGAAAGAAAAAAAAATTACTCAGCTTTTACAAGAATATATTTTAATTACAAGGGTAAAAATATCACAAGGTGGGAGTGCACCATCATTGTTTTCAGAGCCACATTTGAACTGTTTATGATGACAATGCAGGGCAGAGGAAGCCCTCTTTCAACATGAACTTAACTCACCCATAAAACCAGAGCTCTGGATGTAATAGGATGATGAATGGTGGGGTAGAATAGTGCAGTGGGCCCCACATTCTAATATTTCAGGGGTTAAAGGGTTCAGGAGCTTATACAGAGCTTAAGTATGCATCAATGAAGTGAAGCAGAATCCACACCAACACAAACTGGAAGGACATTACTTCAATAAAACATGCCAACAGGCAAGTAGCCGAGTTTTATTCCCCAGAAGGAGTCCAAAGACAGATTTAAAGTATTTTCTTGGCTAATTAACAGTAACGTCTTTTTTTTTTCCAAGTCTACCAGGAGTGTGTGCTGTGCCTGCCTATTTTTGCAGCTTCTGTACTTCTAAATTGAGTTAATCTCAGGAAATAACAAGAATAAAATTCAGTATTGGCGCATTAATTATTAATCATCAGGATGAAAAGCTTTGTAAGAGTATTTACGCCCCAGAACGTCTCATTTTGTAAAATTACAAAGACAAACTTTGGTGCATTTGAGATTTTGTGTGACAGGTTAAGTAGTGCAAATTTATAAAGTCAGAGAAAGCAGCACAGAATTTCCATTTTTTGAAAAATAAATCTAAAACATGTGGTGTTCACTACAGTTATGACTGCAAGTCATTTCAGATATGTCTACTAGCTTTCCAGATAACGAGAATGAAAGTTAAGTTGTTTTTTTGTAAAATAGGTCAGACTGGATAGAGTCTGAATGGTTTCTGTAACAATGTCTTTATTCTGCCAGATTTCGATAAAGGTCAGATTTTGACGTGCATGGCTAATAATGGAAGTGTCAATTCCCCAACCTCTGCGGTTCCTCAGAGTTACCAGCTTCTTGGCTGCATTTTTGAATAATGCTTTCCTTGTCCAGCTTGCCAGATTAGGTGTGCAGCCATGTCTTGGCAAACTGGCAGGTGAATGAAAAGTTTTCCATGAAATGTTCAAAGATTGGGACATTGTTTTGCAACAGGTTAGGTATAAAACTGCCTGCTGTATAGTTGTGTGAAGTATGTTGTAGTTTGTGGTTGCAATGTAACAAAAGTGAAAAAGTTCATGGTTCTGATGCATGATTCTGTATAAAACACCTCTTGTAATTAGCATGAAGTTTGTAACTGGATTCACCTCTGTCGTTAAGCACATATCGCTCTGGGATGACAGCCACATTGATTGCACTTCTTGAGTCAGTCATCTCTAAAACAAAGAATCATAAAGGTTGAACAGCACCAGCCATACTTCAGCTAGAAACTTCAAGCTGAAAACGACAGCTCTCTGACTGGTGTGTATCTTAAATACAGAAATAAATATGGGCCTTACTACAGCAGAGAAGCATTTCTTTTTGAACAGTGAGTCTTTAAAAGTCACAAGATGATGTGTCTGAACACATCTCCATGACACACAGGACACTTGGCTTTGTCAGGAAACTGATGTCACAGCCACAATCTGCTGCAACATTTATGCTCCAGTTTATATCTTATAAAAAATACAGTGTCTGATTTGATAAAGCCACAACTTTGAGAAGAATTCTCACTCAAGCTCAGTGCTTTACCTCTTTGTCTAATTCTAGTGGGCAGACTGAAGTAAACGTCCTCCGCTTGGATGTGAAGTGCTCTGTAGAACTCATAGCATGCATCGTCTCCTTTCTCATGCAGGTACTGCAGCAGCTCACGTAGCCGCTCTGTAGTGGGGACTCTCAGGCTTCTGAACTGCAGAGAGACAGACAAATGTACAATCAGAGGAAATATCTGTGGCCTCTTTGAGGTGGCAGAACTTTCGCACTGTTAATAATGTCTTTCTTTTGAGGCAAAAATAAATATGTCTGCTACTTCTATGTTAATGTATTATGGAAGTATGATTTCTGAAGGCCTCTTCATGGTCACCAAATCTCTGTAACTAACTAGCCACATACCTAGTTGTTACTCGATTGGCGTACCAGGAAAAAGCCTTTTTTGTCTTACCATTAAAATTTTTCTAAACTGACAAAGATTGAGCTTTTCTGTCATAATGGCATTTATAAGGAAGGACCCAAGTGTTGGCCACAGGTAGGTGCAGACGATTTGAACAACGAATTAGAGAAATTACTAGCAAAAAGTGCAGAAAAGTACCTAATGCTCATTGCATGGTGGAAGATCTGTGATGCTACAGGCTTTTTACTTTTAAAAGCCTGCTATTGTACCTTGAAAGTGTACAACACAATGGAGGCTTTGAAATACCTGAATATTATATCAATATTTGTCATCTGTAAGATTTGAATTACTTGTTGGCCACCACAGCACATTAACACCATCAGTGTTTTTACAAATGTATTTGCCTAAAACCAGATGAATCGTGCAAAACCTAAACAGTTGTATTTTGTAATTTAAGTGCAAAGACTTCTGAATGTTTACTTGTGCTCAACAATAAATATGATGACCTTGCAGGCTTCCTTGTCACTGAGTATCTGGGGGTAGATCCTGTTGAGTTGCAGCACCAGACTATCAACCAATTCAGTGTCCATCCTCTGGTTAGAGCACAGAAACCCAGCGTCGCTCTGGAGCTGCTCTTCATAGCACTCCGTGTCTGGACAGCACAGATTAAGAAAACATCAATAAATATAATTTATTCAACATGAAAGCAGATCGCCCCACACCCCAGTTCTCTAATTCTTTACCACTGGTTGTACTTTGGCTCTTTAGTCTTTTCTTATTCTTCTTAATCTTTTGATGTTCTTGTATTCCTTTAATATGAAATTTTAGCCATTTTTGTTGTTTGACACTGGGGACCAGAAACATTTCCCAGGACTTGTGTCTCAGTAAAACAGGTAAGGCTACACCTATGTGTGTTTCACACCTCCCACAGAAGAAAGCAAATCAAGGCTAACTTTGTGCTTTAATAGGTTTACAAAACTCAATTCCAGTCTGTAATTCAGAAACTAAGCCCTGTGCTTCTCCTCTTTCATCATTTTGTTCAAGGTTAATTCTATGATAGTGACTGATTCTAAACCACTTCCTTACATTAAATATTAGGCATTAAGGTTTAGCTATTTTTAGGACATGTTGCAACCAGCATTTACTTTTATTTGAAGGGGTTTTGCTAAGTAAACACTTTCAACACTTATGAAAAAAGTGAAAAACAGTGTTTTGACCCACAGATCTTATCGGCTTACTTCCTAAAGGGGAACCGTTATGCAAAATTCCCTTTTGCAGGATTTTGAACTTCCATGTGGGTCTCTACAGCTCCTAGAAATAATAGAAGCTGTTTTCAGACACCAAGAAAATGAGCTGTTTCAAAAATCACCTGATTATTAAGTCACAATCGATGGGCACTGCCCTGTTACCTATCAACCCATGGATCTATCTTAATTTGCATAACAGGTTCCCTTTAATGTCAGCTGTATTTAGTAACTTGTACACGTCATTGCCTGTCTTATAAGTGGTCTACAGTGTGAAATGCTTGAGAACTACAGCTCTAAACTAAAAATACATTCCCATCCATTGATAGCGTGCAGCTTACTGGATAGTGTAGATTTTATGTCTCAACTTAAATAGTTAATCTGGCCTGACATTATCCCTGCTCTGGAAATAAATTACTAAGAGGTTTATTACCACATTTAGCAAAGTGAATACAGATACAACAAATATAGCTGTTGTTTCAGTTTCACCAGTCTATGTATGTATGTATGTATGTATGTATGTATGTATGTATGTATGTATGTATGTATGTATGTATGTATGTATGTATGTATGCATGTATGCATGTATGCATGTACTGTATGTCTGTCTATCTATGTTTATAGGCAAAAAATAAGGATATTACCGCCGACATTTTCTCCTTCTACAATTACATTCCTGTAACACAGCTTAACAAGTGATCAGCTAGTTTGATTGTGCTAAGTATGGATAAAATCACCTAATAAAAAGTAACCACATGTCCAAGGATCTTACCTTTGATTGTCAGTTGTGCCATACCAAGCAAACGGCATGTGGGATTCACTTTAAATTCCTCGGAGAGACTGTCTCTGTCGCACGCCGCAACCTGACTGACCTCCACTGCAGGATAACGGTAGATTACACCCGGACAAACAGCAGGGAGGCTGCAGCTTTCAGCTGCAAACACGGACTCACCAAGGCTCCCAGACAGTTAATCTAATATACCATCAAAACCCCACAAACTTAAGCACACCACTCCTTCTTAAAAGTATTTAATTTATTAGAATTATTTACATGTTGTCTGCATCCATTAAAAATCAGAACACTTGCAAACCTATTCCAGTATGTTGACACTTTTTTTGTCCAGTAAGCATACATTTAACCTTACAAACCAGGGTAAGAAGATTCTTCAGTGTCAGGAGTTTGCATTTACAACATGACAGGTGTATTAAAAGCGTATTAGCACCGAGTTTCCACCAGGGGGCAGTGTGCCAACACAGTTTGATTTGCTGAATGCCTTTCAGAACCCAGTGTTTGTAAATGACCATAGCACCACAGACATCCAGATTTTAATTTTTTTTTCACATTACATGCTGCAGTGATTTCACTCAGAATCTGAGCTGACGGTGTTAAACATGAGTGAACATGTTTAACACGTTAAACATGTTCACTCATGTTTAACGTGAGTGAACGTTAAACATGGCTCTGTCATAATGGCTCTGTCAGGATAGCATTCTCACACTGATATGATCCTGATGGAAACTTCTTTGGGGATTATATTGCCATTTGTGTTTGTATTCCTCGTGACTGATGGGTTGACTTCAGATATATCACAGTGTTGTCCTCCATACTGCCACACCAGTCCCGACCCCGCCGCTGAGAAGTGAACCAGCCCGGAGTTGGCAGCTGGACAGAAAGAGAGAGGAGGTCCTGGGTACTCAGGGGGACGAGTCGGCGGGTTTTTGGGTAAGAGAGGCTGATCATATTCCTGTCCAGGAAGAGCTGCAAGTGAAGGTGGAAGGGGTCCGTGGGTGTACTGCTGCTGACACCTGTGAAGGAGGAGATGCTCATGTTTCTTTGATGATGCCAAGCAAATTAGGGTTGATTTTTATTTATTTTTGCTAGAAATGTGCCTTTACCTGCAGGGTGGAATGCTGTTACATTTGGCTGAGTTTGCTGGTTCCCACAAAGGCAACATCGTCTCTTCTGCGTTATTGTTGTTGTTGTTCTGGCCTTTATGACTGTAATGAGACCTTCTGTCCTCCTGGTGCTGGTCCTGACCCTCCCATGGAAGACCATCACCCTCTCTGGCATCAAAAATGAATTGAGACCTAAACGTGAGAACTTTAGCTTTAATCTTGTATACAAGACCCTGGTATTTAGATCAGATGCAGGGAACACCAAGGTTGGACCTACAGTAATTTTGGACTTTGTCTGGGCCATTCTAACACATGAGTATTATGTCTTACAATAAAAAAAAGACATACCTATGGCAAGATACTGCCACCACCAAGCTTCACAGTGGGAGTGGTTTATGTAGGATAATGTGTAGGATGCATTCAAGTATTCAAACTAACTATATGCAGTTAGTTTGGTCTCGTCTAACCTTGGCATCTGGTAAGCATTCATTTAAGAGCAACCAATAACCTAATTCTTATTTTAATGTACTAACGTCAATAATGTAAATATTTTTGAGTACAGTAAAGTAAAGAAATAATATTTTGCTATTAGTGGAAGAAGTAATGTTATTCGGGTTGTTATTATATTATTAGTGCAGCACTGATAAAAAAAAAGATGACAATGTAATAATATGCAAAAATAAAGTGCCATAGATTGTTATCATAATGGGTCTTACAAATATATTTAAGGAGAGTGACTGTTGTATAGAAATTAGACCTGAATGAGTGTCTATGGCATAAACGATAGCCGATTTTTGATGGATAAACTTCACAGAAAAGCAAAAAAAATCTTTTATTTCCTAGAAATTCACTCCTATTAAAGCATCATATTATTATTGACTGCAGCTGTTATATCTTCACAGATTTTTCTTTAAGCTACCCAAATAACGTTATTATATTAGTCTCTTTATTAAAATTAAAACTGCTAAAATGATGCTGTTAATGGCAGGTATCACATTATTGGTCATTATTACATTGATGGTTGTACACACCTTCTTCTGAATGCCTGCTGTTTCCCCTGCGTGTGTTATGATGAACCATTAACATGCTATTTCCTAAATAGGTGCCTTTTGACGGCACTGGATTGCACTGGATTTTAAATGCATGCGACGCTCAGTTTTTTCTTTTTAGGTAAACGTTGTATCATTTGTGACCATTTAAAACCTTCACCTTTTCCAAGGTGCATTTAGTGGACTACTTACACATTTATTGCAGCAAGACTAGATGAAAATATTCATTAATCATCTTACCTCCTTTGCTTTTTATGTTTATCCTCTTCGGTGCATTCAAGCAAACAGCAGGTGATGAAGGCCATGGACATGAGCAGGATTATTCCAGAGCTTATAATGGATGCCAGGACGGCCACACGGAAACCATAGTCATCATAGGGGGCCAGAGCTTCAGAATGACAAAAGATTGGATCAATTGATCATTTTTGTTTGTTTTGTTCACTTAGAAAATCAAATGTTCAGTTTCAGGATGAAAAAAATCTGACATGCACCACCACCCTGTCTTTGGTGTGCAGATTGTGCCTGTTACATATGTAAACATCATTATTCTTTAACTGCTGCAGATTGGCAGGTTTAAACATGTTTTCAGATCATGTTTTTGCTAATTTATCAACTGGGAAAACAAACCAAAAGCACATTTTCAATTTTATTTTCTGTGTGATATGAAAGAGTCTTTCATATCACACAGCCTAAAACAAGTAATGCTAAGCATAATATAGAAACAACAAAGGTGTTGCAACACTAGAGTTAATTTAATGTTTCCTGTCCAAAAAAACTTTTGCATCATCACATAACTTCACTTGTAGCCTTAATTACATGTCTAATATTGCAGGTTGCATCTTTAGGTAACTATTAGCTTTTTTCTGTCTGCATCAGCTGCCATATTAGGCCTTTGTTTTAACCTCTCTGTTTCTACTTACGCTGACAGAAGGTCTCCCCCTCCCATTGCGTGCTGTTGGTGCCCATGACACATGTCAAATCTTTGCCCACCAGCTTGTGTTTAGCTGGGCACTGCAGGGAAATGACTGTGCCCACATCGGTCCCATTGCCCCGAATGATCCTTTGGGTGCCCACAGCTGGCAGGGACCTCGGTGTGCACTGAGCCAGAGGACGGCCTAGAGAAGAGAGTTGGAGGTCAGTCGGTAAGAAACTAACAGAAAACAGATACAGCTTCTGGGATGGCTATGTTACGTGCTGTTAATGTGAAATGTGCTTGAAGTTCACTCAAAAGTTAGATCGCTGTAGAAGGGACAGGGATGATTCATGATTCATTCTCTTTGCACAACAACGACTCAGGGTGAAACAGATGGTCAAAAACTGCCAAGGAAGCGCTGGAGAGGAGAACGGGGCAGTCATTCCACAGCTATCAGCACTGAAACACTGCAGGGCGGCAAAGCAGTACGTGACAAAACCACAGCCCCCCTTCCAGCAGCCTCGTGCATGCTGCATCGACTGCAACTATCAAAGCAGGAAGTGTGATAAATCATTGAACACATGGCCTCTGAGGTTGATGGAAACTCACACACCATCTGGAACCTAAACAACTGGATGTCATACAGAACATCACAGTGTTCAGCAGACTGCTCAGGCATACTCTATGATGAGCCACCTACTGTATGATTTCATCATGAAACCAGCTTATGAGCGGTAAACAGTGATGTCAGAGCAGGAGGATTCATTTCAGCAGTCATCTTGTTTATTGCAAAGAACTGGTTTTCAGCTAACACTTAAACAGAGGTTTTTTGACAGCCCATCAACCTTTTCCACATTTCATCTCAATAAAACACCAAACGTTCATAATATTTAATTATATAGTATATAAGGCATCGTATATATAAATACTGCATAGTGGTGAAGTGGAAGGACATTATTCATTTGTTTCAAGGTTTCGTTTTACCAAAAACAACCAGCACCTGTGAACCAGAAAAAAATCCTTGTTCTTCTAATGTGTCAGATTGAATGGGTATAATATATGGACATAAGTTTTTAGCTCTTGCCTGGACTTTGACAGGTGCATTCTAAGTCATAAACATGCAATGACTTTAATCATTTTATTGTAGTTCTGGCTAATATGGGTCATTCTCATAGTGAAAGGTGAACCTTCACCCAAGACTAGTCTTTTCATGCCTCTTACGTGTTTTTTTCCCCCCAGACTTTTCCTGGATTTAGCATTATCTGTCGTCCCATCAACTCTGACCAGCTTCCCAGACCCTCCTGAAGAAAAGGGTCAGGGGGGATCCTTGGTGTGCTAAAGGTTATGTGGGGTGTTAAGTTTCCTCCACAGATTGCATTTAGCATGTAGGCCAGGAAGTTTCAAGTTCATACTAATTTATACTGTGAAACAGTGTTGTTGTTTTTTGTTTTTTTTTTACAAACTTTATTCCTGCTGAGATCCTTTGTCTTTAAGATCCTTTTTGTTCTGTTGCAAAGTAAAATTGTGAGCCCTACAAAGCACAGATGGATTTATACTGAGATGACATTGGATAGGTTGACTTTATTCAGTTGCTAAATAACTTCTGGTGGTAATTGGGTTTCTTCAAGGGTATCAGCGTAAAGGAGACTAAACATAAATATTTAGAGAAACAATGTAAAAAAGCAAAAAAAAAAGATGCATCTTTATTGTCCTACTGCACGATTATGCACTATTTTTTTATGTTCTTATGTTCTCCATTACATGAAATCCAAATAAAACACAGTTTGTGTGGAAAAAGTTTCAAGAGGTATAAAAACTTTGGCAGCACTCATCATGTGGTGCACCTGATCACAAAAACTGAATTTACTGTCAGGAAACTAGAGAAAAGAAAAGACAGTTAAAACAAACCAGAACATATTTTCTCCCACAGATCAGATTTTCAAACGGGACAACTGGGATAAAACAAAACAGGGCTACTCCCATGTTCACTGTCAGTATTACCTAATCACATCCACATTTATGCAACACATGGACACATTTTAGATCAAATTAGAAAGTGTATGGGTTTTATGTAACATCTGTGACGGATGTTTTGTAAAGGATTTCCAGCTGTGCATCATTTTTCATACCCCTTTACTTCCTAGTTCTTTCTTCCTATCTTTCTTTCTTATCTTCTTCCTTTCTTTTAATTCTAATGCAGTTACACTAGATGGTTTTGAGGATATTGAACAGGCAGGTTCTCTTTTAAACTCCTTATCTCTCTCTGACACGCATGCAGAGTACATTCAATTTCTAAAACTGACATTTTTGGGTGAAACTTGTGATCAAGAAGCATGAGAAAGAAACTGACACCAAAGTGCCAAACCCTCTCCTATAGTCTCCAATAAAACCAAAAAGGCTCGATCCTACAAACATAAAGACGCTCTTCAGTTTGTCTTACCTTGTTTGCTTCGGGTACGGATGTCTTCTTTATTCTCTAGCCTCACATCTGCTACTGAGGCTGTGGCTGCGGACATGTTGGTAGCAGGCAGATGCGCCAACACTCCGCTCTCCTTTTTGACGCGCGTAAAGGCAACGCTCCTGGAGCCCCTCTGTCTCAGGTGCCAAATAAATAAATTACTCGCTGCTTGTGAGGCGTTTTAGCTTCAGTGTCCTCAGTTTCTCCGAGTGATAACGCTCTTGAGCCACAGCGTCCTCCCTGCGAGCCGCTCCGCCTCGCTGTAACTTCAGACTGGGTGGCGCGCGGCTGCGGAACTGCTGTCGCGCGAGCGGATGAACAGTCGAGACCTGGTCACCAAAGTAGAACAGACTCTGTGGATTATGTCAGGTTAGGGCGTGAGTGAGCAGAATGTCAGTCAAGACACATTTCTTCTCTGCATTTCTGGAACTACATTTAACCTGAGCTTCACCCTGATTAATAAAAATAATTAATCAACGTGTATTTTAACTTTAAGCTAAATCCAGCTGTCCTCTTTGTTCATCAGTGAACAATGAGCATCACAAACATCAAGAACTCTAATCTGTTTTGAAAATATAAAGATGTCTCAACAACAGCCCTATTTCCCAGCTAAATGGGCAGACCAGGCAAGGAGAAAAACAACTAAAAAAAAAAACTCACTGTGACGCTGCAGGAGCTGAAGAAATGTATGCTTAGACGGAATACAAAGATGACAAGAGCACGCTTAGGTTTCTCTCCTAAAAAGTGAAAGAGCAACAGGAAGTCAAAGAAGGTGGTAAGCTAAGTGAACAAGCCTGCTCTGGTCTGATGAGAACAAAATTGAGGTTTTTGGTCTGAGTGCAAAAATGTGTGGAGAAAGACAAACTGAGTACACCATCCACACTGTGAAACATAATGGTGGCAGTATCATGCTGTGTAGGGATGCTTCTCTTTAGTACAGACAGTGAAGCTCAGACGTGTGGAGTCTCACCTTCCAGCAGGAAGCACATCTCAGTCTACTAAATATGAAGGATTTTTATTTTTTTTGAAATATTTAGAAAATCACACATCATTTTCACTCCACTTCATGTTATTCACTCTTGATTTGACCAACACATAAAGTACACATAAAGTGTTGTGCTTAATAAAAATAAGTAAAAGTGTCAAGCTGCTATATATGATAACTTTGTTAATGAGTTTATTCTTATGTGAGTAAACTTTGTCACTTCCCTTTCTTTTTCTCACTTCGTCATACTTTTGAAACTGCTTTTCGATACAGCTCTAGAGAGAGGGTATCAGCATGTTAGAACAAGGTTTTGTGGGTGTATTCCGCCTGCTGCAATAAGATAAGAGTTAAAATAACATGTTATGGTGTCATTAAACAAAATAATACCATATTTTAAATAACTAAGGTAGAAAAATGTTAGAAAAATCTATCAATTTTACCACAGGAAAGTCACATTTGTTCAGTCTGTTTGTTTCATCTTGCATGCTAAAGCAGAAGTTCTCTTTTGTGCAAGGTACAGGTGGATCCAGGAACATGAAGTATTGTGGGTTCACGAGTATCTGAGGCGCTTTCATTTCTCCAACCGTATGGAGCCTTTGTTCCATTCAAAGTCTCTTCTAAGTGAATGCAATGTCTTTACTGATGTGTCATGAGTAGAACTTTTAGAAAACAAGAAAAGGGTGCTTATAATACATGCAATCGAGTAATGGTGTTGCATAACACCATCCTTGCACATTAATTTTCTATTAAACAATACCAAATAGTGAGCTTCTCTAAGTGCATTAGTCTGGTGGGAATTCAAAAAACAGAAATAAAAACATCTTTCAAAAGATGCTGAGGGGGGAAATGATGTAAACAATGTAATGGAGACATTTTGGAAACCATTCTTCTGAAATTGTTCAAAATATCCTGTAAATTGGGTATGTGTGGCAATAGCGATGTTTAATTCTGCCTTTGGGTACAGTTTAGCCTCCCAGTGCCTTCCAGTCGAGTCTCCATCCTGGCTTGAGTTCTTCGTACTTTGTGCAATACAAATGAGGAGAGAGTTGATATCAATAATGCTTGTTTTCTGTGCTAAAAAGCACAAAGATTATATGTTATTGTTTTTGTTGATGACTTTGTAAAAAAAAAAAAAAAAAACTAAGGAAGTACAAGGCAGATGAAAGATACCAAAGAGAGATAACGTTACAATGCTAAATTCTGACAGTGCATTCTTATGATGTCTGAGAGGCAAACAGGAGCTTGGAGATCCAACAAACTGGCATCATACTGAGAAACATATAAGCACTGATGAATCTTTATTACCTTTATTGCAAATACTTTGTGGCAAAATTGCACAATAAGCTTTTTGCTATGTTTTGAGGTAATGTCCTGAACCACATGCAGAGCCAGTAAGACGAACCATTAGGTGAAGAGTCTGTGTGCTGCAGGTTGGCTATGCCCTCAAACAGAGATCCTGTATGCAGAAAGATTCACACTTTCACAAAAATACACTAAAGGAACAAGATCCTGACACTGTCTTAATGTAGCCAATGAACACCAACATATATTCAACATATAAATACATAAAGATATCTTTATGTATTTATATTATCTTTACAATTTGTTTTGATATTACCATGCACATGATCTTCATCATCAGTATGTAAATATGCATAACCAGTTTAGGGTTTCAACTCAAAAGGCCCTTTTCGTGTCTGAAAACAGCATTTTTAACACAACTTCTACAAAAATGATGGAAAAGTCAACTGGGATATATTTAGGTTTCTTTTTGCTATAAAATATAAAATATATGGCCTTTATATATTTTTCTTTGTAAGAGATGAATTGATGTGTCAGTGAGAGATTTCTGATTAAAAGTGTGAATCATAAAACAAACTTTCTTTTAGATCAACTGAATTTTCTGGAACATTGAAGTATTCCAAGAAACCATTTAATCTCAAAGCCAGAGCCTCATTAAAGATGAGCTGTCTCTGTTTGCTGCTGAGTGGTACATGCATCAGACAGACTCTCTCAAAGGCAGAAGAAAATACTTCAGAAACGATGCCAGCTATTTCTCTCTCTCTGTGTCTTCCACAGAGCGATGGCCCTTCTACAGCCTCATTAATGGTTCTGTTTCTGTTGTCCATGTCTGTAATCTATGAACGAATCACTTTTTTAAGCTGGACAGTGTGCAATGAGTGATGGGACTGTGCCATCAATCTGTACGTACTCACTGAAGGAGAATGAAATATGAAATTTCACGAGGAAGTTGGGTTGATCATTTTCTTGAAATGCGGAGCTGCCTCTGATGTACTCAGCTTGTAAGGTGGACACAGACGATCTTCCTGTGACAGAAGCAGGATAAGAAATTGACTTATGTAAAAATGACTTTTTTTATTAGATTTAATCATGTAAGGTACTTAATTATGCACACATTTGTACATTAACTCTTTCATATCCAAGTAGCTAATGCTTCTAAATATAGATTAATGGTAATTAATGGTAATTTGTTTCATTAGTTACTACTGCTTGATCATTCCTCGTTGTCTGCTTCTGTAGTGCTTTTGTTTTGTCTCACATGGTTTCAGGGACTCACTGCTTGCGTGCCATCTGATTCTGCAGATGAGAAATCTTTCATTGTGAAAACTAGAATCCCTGCTTTTTAAGGGCAACTAAGTTCCTCCATCAGTGTATTTCAGAATAATATATCAGATTACAACGCTCTTTTATTTTACTTTCAGCAACTTACACATTGTCATTTTGTTCTACTGCACCATATATAATATTATTTTTTAACTAGGAGCTGCTGCCAAATGTCCTTCAATCTGCTTCAGAAGCTCCTTGTTTTCATTTTAGAGTGTGACCTACAAGCTGATGATAAGTTTGGCTGTTATGTCTCACCTGGAGTTTTACATAATTTTGTGTTCAGTGGGCTGAAACAAATTGTTCACTTTTATAAATTTTGTATGCAGTTTTCTTCATGCTCAGTCAAGCTTTTGCGTATTTTAGTAGGAAATAGATTGGTTGATGGTGAAAAAAATAGATTGCAGGTTTAAAATTGGATGAAAACAAAAGTCCACATTCATTTCATGGATCTAAAGAAGGGGTTTGCCACCTGCAGTTCAGGAGTCACATCAGGCTTTTTGGACCTTCCTCTTAATATCTTTGGCAAAAATTTTATAACTAACCAACTCTTTAAGTATAGATGTAATGAAAATTGCAAGTTTTAATGGTTTTATTTATTTTTTTATTGAATAATTGCATTGAATTTCCCTACTAGAATGACACTAAAATTCTATCATTTCTTTAGATCTCATTTTCTTCTCATGGAAACTGTTTCTCAGAATTGTGGTTCTTTAAAAATGCCAACCATTTTTCTATAGATAATGTTTCCAAGTGGATTTTTAACAAAGGGAACAGGCTTCTTTCACATTAGCAACGCTAAACAACATTTATTCAGCTGGAAGGAGGACAAAAACATTTCTCTCTATTGTAAAGATTGCAGATCTTTTATCAAGAGAAAGCTGACGCTGTGTCAGCAATGACACTGCATGGTGGAATGCATGAATATAACATAAGTATGGATGCCATGGGTGGATTTTTAGCTTTATCCAGCCATTGCATAAAAAAATCAAGAGGTGCTTCCACGTTCTCAGTTTAAAGTCAAGCTTGCTCGCAGGTTGGATTGCATTGAAGCTGCTCACCTTGTCGCAAGTACAGTCCTGTTTCTGGACAGGGTTCAAGATGAAGTTGTGAAGATGAGGGAGTCTGGTTTGGGAACCTCAGAGTCTCATATGCAGCTTTGAAGATGAAAGGATGTTTTTATATAAATGCATCAATAACAATCTCAAGTGGAGACAGGCAGAGCGAGAGATTACATCATCATGTTTTTTCAACAAATCGTTGGAGTCACGATGTGAACTCTTCTCTCTCTTCTTCAGGAAGAGGCAAGTGCGCAGAGTATTTTATATTCAACATTGGTGTCTTAAAACCATGACTTTCATTGTGCAATAAAATCATTTAGGCGGTCAGAGTAAGACTCATCTACTTTAACGCGTATTTCTCTACAGGAAATAGATCTACTGTCGTTCTCGGCTGAGGGTCAGTCTCTCCCTCAAGCAGAGGGGTTCAAGTGGCTTGATGTCTTGCTTTTGTAATCACTCTCCATGGATTTAGTATCCTGGTTTGCTTTCAATCCTTTCCAGAATCAAACAGTAGTACTACTTTTGCTGGTTCACTTCTCATTATGTTCTTCCCTCTGTGTCATCTCAGACTGCAAGTTTTCATTAAGTTTCCATTTTGTTACGATCTTGCCTGCGTCAGGCCCACGTTCAAGTCTTCCTCAACCTGAAAATAATGACATTTTTGATTACCAGAAGAAGAAATTGAAGGAGAGGAAAGCCTATGGAAACTGAAAATACAGCAAGTCCGAATCTGTTCTGGATATGCTTTGTTTTAACATTTAATCATCACCTTTAAATCGATATCAAAGACTTTTATTAACAATAAGATACTATGACAATCAAACTTTTCAAGTGACTGTGACTTTGAATGAACTGCCTTAAGACATAGTGGCATATTTCCTGTGAGCACACACGTTTTGGTTTTGTGTTTCAGACTATCTTACGTACATCTAACCTCCAGTTGGTTGTGGGTTGATGAAATCATCCGTCGAAAGGTGGATCAGTTTGAGCAGCAACCCCACATAAATGTTTTTCTGTTGCAAAGAGTTTTGAAAGCAACAACAACACATTCCGATGTAATGAAACTGAGAAGTGGGCTGACAATACCAGCAAGAGACATGAAAGTGACAGGAAACAGTTGCAACCACTTCCTGTGCGGGAATGGAGAATTGTCTCGCTGTATCACCAGAAGAATGCAAATGAGTTTCCCCCATTTGCACCTGTATGTGGATGTTGATAAAGTACAACATGATGTCACGCAAAATGACCAAAGTGTGTAGCAGTGGGTGAAGTTTTGAGAGAGAACTGTGAACGACATGATCAGCATAAAAAGACAAAAAAAAAAAAAAAAAAACAGAACTCAGAGAACACTGCTTTTGGAGTGAGATAGCTCACCAGATAATGTACTAAAGGGACGTAGATTATAAAAGTGACATTCTTCTTTAAGGTCTTTAGCAAATAGATTCAAACAGTGATAGAGATGGATACAAACCAGCAGAGGAGAAAGGCAGGAAGTCCCTCAGTCATTCTGCTAACTGCAAGTGATTTTGTTTCATGCATATCCATAGTGTCTGTATTTAGATATAAACTGACAGACATTACTTGACTTTATCACTTCTTGTTTTAGGTCAGCCAGGAAAAACATTATTTTTATTTGCTAAATGCCAGACTCATTAAGTTCTTTATTGCTACTTACAAATTCAGAAGTTTACATACATTCTTTAGTATTTAGTAGAATTGCCTTTCAGAAATGGCCAGTTCAAAAACAATGCCATCTTGTCACATTGTTACAGTTGTAACAATGTGTCTTTAAGTTACATTGTTATAAATTTGGTGGTATACTTGAGGTCTTTGTCTATTAGTGACTGAGCTTTAACTTCCTGGCTGTTGATGTTGCTTCAATATTTCCACATAATGTTTTTTCCTCATGATACCATCTATTTTTTGAAGTGCACTAGTTCCTCTTTCATTAAGCAACCCCAGCAAACAAGAAGATGCTGCCACTCCTGTACTTCATAGTTGGGATGGTATTCTCAGGTTTGCAAGCGCCAACTTTTTTCCTTCAAACGTAACAATGGTCATCATGACTGAACGCTTAAATTTTAGTTTTATCAGAACATGTCTCCAATTATCATGACCGTTGTCCCTGCGAGCATTTCAAGATTATAGTTGAGCTTTTATATTGCTTTTGAAGCAATGGCTTTCCATGTGGATAATGAGACCAATATCAGTTTGAGCTAGCATCTTCACAGTCTTTCAGTTTTGTTTTGGGACTGATATAAACATTTCACACCTAGATTTGTTTATTTCTGGGACATGGAACCTTTTTACATGCTGAACGATATAATGGGTGTTTATACATACTTCTTTACTATTGTTTGACAGATAAACTTTGGTCCTTCAGGCATCTGGAAATTGAACACAAGGATGACCAGTTGTGAAGATCTGCAATTCTCTTCTTTTTATCTTGTCAGATTTTTATAGATTTTGGAAGGTGATGCCTTAAAATAATAATTAAAAAAGCATGTCAAGTTAGCTGAGATGTTGCAAGTTGCAAAAAAAAGTTTCTAATTCTAACTGACCAAGACAGGAAAAGTTGAGTCTGATTTAATGTCAGAGAATGAGAAAAAAAGGCTGTCTTTTTCTGCAGAGCATGTAAATATCTGAATACACACGCATGTATGTGCACTATCACACAAAAACAGCTGCTAAGAGGCTTATTCTCCAGCTTCTCCTTTCAATCTGTTCTGCTCAGCTGTTGTGGGAGAGCAGCAGAAAGTTGTGTTCGGAACATGAAATGGCAAAAGCATCTTCAGCTGAATTTTTCTTATTTTCTTCAAACCTTTTAATGTGCTCCTACAAACAAATCAACCAGCACTGTCCTTTGTGCTGTCTCAAAGAGGTCAATGTTGCTTTGTAGAGCCACTGAGAATCGCCTAGGGGGCCTCTGGCAGAGGACAATTCAGCTATTTTCAGTTCTAGCAATACCTTTGTAGAGTCAGCTACTTTTGGACAGCCCATTTTCACAACTATTACAGAGGAAAAGAAAAATCAAAAGATACAGAGGTATCTAAGTTTCAGTTTTGGAGATGAGAGAAAAGCCACTCAGATTTGTTCTCAAAGAAATGAAACAACAAAATAGTTGCTTTCTGCAAGTAGTTTGCTCCTCAATCAGCTTTGAACACAGTTTCCTCCCTGCTCCACTTTGCTCTGAATGTACAGCACATTGAATAACAACAGAAGGAAGTGGTCAGCATTTTGCTCTGATGTTGCACCATAGCTTATAGCAGCACCAGCAGACACAGACAAAGCACGTTATCTTTCTAAAACCTTATTTTGACTTTTGAAAATAAAAATGTTATAAATTCCATGCATCTATCAAAGCTCTTTCTGTCTCTCTCTGTTGTTAAGTGAAATGGCTACATGGCTTTCAAATTTTCTACAGAAAACACACAAAAACCCCACAGCAACCTGGAAAGTGTGGTGTGAATGTGGATTCAGCTTCCCTGAATCAAAACTGTAGAACCAACTTTTAAAGCTGTGAAAAACAGTTTTAAATATATAAATATTTACATTTTTGTTCATTAATAATACTTTTGCAGGGCATTGTGCATATAATTTACATATGCACATTAAATAAATCTCCATTATATTAAAAAAAATTAATTAGCAGAATAATAGAGTAAGGGAGGTGCCAAAAATGAATGAACATAAACTAGCTGTAACAACTTTTCTGCAGCCAATACACACCTCCTTATTAGACACCCATACACACATATCTGAGAGGTGAAAATAAGGGAGCTGCAAAGAAAAACAAAATGTTGGTTCGAGTTTAATAATAAATAAGCTTTCTGAAAATATTAGCCTTTTAGTTGTCAAGGCTTCCTGGCTTTACATTGGAGCTCGGTTTACACAGCTTGTAAACGGGCAAAACTAAACTCTCTTCTGAGTACAACTGGAGGCAGCCCCAGCATCACTAAAATACTGATCAGTTTGTGAAACATGGATTGAATTTTGTCTAATTTAACACAACAGCAACAACTAAAGATCTAGAAATCCCCTTTTTGACAAATGATGTCAAGAAAAAAGGAATTCTGTGACATTTCGCGATGGGTTGTGTTACAAACAAAGAAGCTTCAGGCCGACCTGGAGACGTTTCTCATGTCAGTGGCCAAACCAACAATAGAACAGAGGAACAGAAACAACGGGGAAAATGTATGCATGTGTTCAGTAAATTACATTAAAATAAAGTAGGTAAAAAACACAGCAGAGGTTCTGTTATAGTGTGGGCTTCTTTTACAATCCATGGTAGTAAAAGCACAGAAAAGCATAAGTTACTTTATCTATTCATAGGCTGGTAGAGACCCCATAAGGTTTGCAGCTGTAATTAAAGTGAAGGGTGCTTCTGCAAAAACTCAGAGGTGATATGAAACTATAAAGCAGGCTTTATTTACGTCCACTTTTGAGTCATGTGTTTGCATTGTTCTACCCAAGAGGTGATGTATATATATACTTTTTTATTTCATGAAGAGAAACTAGAGACATGTTCTTACTGGACAGCATGGCCTCAAACGAGTCATGCTTGTTTATTGATGATATGCGCAACTCCTCTCTTTTTTCACAGCACAATCGTTCAAAAACAGCGACGATTCTGCTTACATACAGAAAAAAACAGGAATAAGCTGTGAAGCGTAAAAAGAGGGACTCGGGGAAGGTTTTTATAGCACAACATATAAATATGAGTTAGTTTACATGCAAAAGGAGACTGAAAGATGACTTTATTTGCTACTTTTATTTAAAGGCTGGTGCTTATAGGGGGAAGGTATGCAGGGGAAAGGCAGAATAAACTTTTTCTTTTGTTTTTACAGTACAGTACTTGGTTTCCATCACATCACTAAAAGGGAGAGTCAGTGAAAGACTGAACTGCACAGACTGGGGTTTCTTTGTCTGTGTGCAAGTGGAGATATTAAGGCTGACCCTGAAGTGAAGCCACGTGATCGAGATCTATCGCACAACAAAACATGAGTGGAAATCACACTCGGATCAGACGTCTCAGGCTCCAGTGACAATGACAGAGAGGGAATCAGTACCAAAGTACCACAAAAAAACAAGATGGGGTCAGAGGGATGGGGGCTAAAAGTGGAAACATCAGGTGGCCAGCCACAAATGCATGTTGTTTTTTAAGTTAAATGTCGTTTTTACTTTGTTTCCTTACATCACATTATAGTACACACACTGTACAAGACCCACAGAACCAACACTGTGCCCTCAGCAGGAGTGAAAGCCACAGAGGGGGTTTCTTACGCAAGCATTCAATACTTAGTATAACACCGGAAGGGACTCAAACGCTCAGACACACTCACACACACACACACACACACACACACACACACGCACACGCACACGCACACGCCCTCTAATGCAAAGACAGACACCTAAGAGTTAATGCTTCATGACACCTTGGAATAATGTACAAGAACTTCATCTAAAAACTGGATTTTCCTTCAGTTATATTACAAATAAATGTTCTTCAGAGATCCAGTTGTTCAAAACACTGAGAAATAAAACATGACCAGTGGCATTGGAGTATTGGTGTGTGTGTTTTCAAAGAAACACGAAGACGAAGAAAAAGAAGTAGCTGTGTGGTCGAGAGGTTTGGCCAAGGAACCATTGAGTGGTCCGTTCAAAGAGGAGGGAAAATAAAAGTGCCAAGGTAAAGTGAATTCAAGTAATGTGTGCTTCATACACAGGACAGGGAGAGGGAGAGAGTCCAGCTGTTTCAGAGTGGCCGTTACTGGCTCTTCCTGTGTTCAGTCAGGCTCATCGATGCCTCAGCAGGCGCTTCGCCACGGGAAGCTTTGGAGAGGACTTCCACCCATTTGGCCTGAAGTTCTGCATCTTGGGCACTTAGGAGGAAGGTTTGCTGGGGGTGGTTGAGCTTGAACACGTGTTTGACTTCTGGTTTGTCAGCTGTGGCCGATGGGACCATGCTCACCTCGAAGCCGGGCAGAGGGACAGCCCGCGACCCTTTCAAGTCCTGCAAAACAGTGGAAAATTTGTTTTTAAGGTAAGGTGAAGTTTTTAACTCAAAGAAATAAAGAACATTTTATAACTTTTACGAGTTACAGCTTGCATATACCGTACTATTACATCTCAATAAATTAAAAATATCATTAAAAAGTTTACTTTATTTCACTTCAAACAATTAAACTAATATAGATTAAAATATACACATACACACACAGTAGACTATTTTAGATTTTAGGTGTTAGGGGTGGACTAAGATGCAGCAGATGTTGCACAAGTCTGTGTATTATGGAGTGTATTTCTTTCACAATAATACTGAAATCTGCAGTTATTCCAGTTGCTTATGGTCAATTTTTCATACTTTTTTCTTCTTCTTAGCTTTCCAACTATACGCTTGGATAAAGAAAATTATTGGACCTGCAGTTTTTAGCAACTACCTTTTAGATAAAAAAAACCGTTGAGGATATTTTAATTCATCGAGGTACACTTGTATTTCACGAGAGATGCACAGCTCTCTCCCATCCCCCCCTCTTTCTTTCTGTTGATTCAGGAAATGCTCATCCATCTTCTATTAATCCTAATCTTTGTGATGGCAGCTTCCAGCTGTGGGAGTGGGACATTAATCTTAGAAATGAAATGCAGGGAGGCTTCTCCCTTTAGTGCATTCTGTTGTGAATAAAACAAAAAAAATCTTAACATTACTTGCTGAAAACCTCATATATGGTTGAATCATGCATACAGACTAATAATTACTGTCTATAATGTGAAACCCTGGTTGCTAAGATGCAGATTTATAGGCTGTCTGTTGAGAGTATAGCCAGCTTTGCTTGGTTTTGTGTGCGCAGGATCTTTGCTAAGCATAGGGAGCAGTGCTTTCCCATTAAATGATACTGACGTTCCAATCCGGTTGTTTAATCCCTGCTCTACTCTCTTATACATCCCTTATATTGGAATTAAAAGCTCTGTTTTGAACAGATGAGCTCTGAATCTGAATATCTGAACAACAGCTCGGATGAAACGGTGACCATTACATTTTTAGATAAACAACCAAAAGCCTGTTTTTTCAGATTTTACCAAGTCCTAGTGAGCTAGGACGAAAAAGACACTTAACTGTTTCTAAAACATCTTGAAATCAGCTCAAAAACACCAACAACAAAATAGATTTTTTTTTAGAGCGAGATTGTCCTAAAGCAAGGAAAGATTAACAATTTTTCAGCTTTTCTTAACGTTTTATACTTATGCCCCATATCTGCTAAAAGAAGGCTTTAAACCACCCATGAATCATTTTGTATTTGTGGTAAGAATTGATTCTTTGTTATAACGCTGGTTTTTAACTATTTGATCGTCTAATGTAGGAAAGACGGCTCATTTTCCTTTAAATTGAGCCACATTTGTAAGGAAAAGGCATCTGTGCGGAGCAGAGTTGCGTGTGTGTATTGGGCCAAACCCTCTTTGTCAGTGCCAAAGCGCTTGTTGCCTCTTGCTTGACGTTTAATGGATTGGATAATTAAAACTTGTAGAAACAAGACATCTTGACTATTTAACCACTTATTTACTTAAACAGGGTCTACAGTGATGTATGGGACAGCAGTACACAGCCACAACAGGCTGGCACCTTCTCCTCATGCTGGTTATCAGCTCGGCCACATACTCTTGTGGGATGGCATCACATTGTTCTACCAGTATTTGTTGCATGCCAGTCTACATGTCATGAACAGCACAACAATGCTGATCCTACAAACATCCAGCAGGGCGGAGGTCAGGACTGCAGGGACGTCATTCCATCTTCTACACCAGTGTTCCACAAATCTGGTCCTCCAGGCACACTGTTTTAGATGTTTTCCTGCCTCAGGCACACTTGATTTGAATTGCTGATCAACAGGTTTTTGCTGAACTGCAAATCATCTGAATCGTGTGTGTTAAAGCAGAGAAACATCTAAAACATAAAGAACAACCCGAGGACGAGGGTCAGGAAACATTCCTAGATTCTGCAGGTAGCTTCAATGAAATGAAACCCAGTCCGTTGGGGCGAGCTTTGATATCTTGGAGGACAAAATTGGGTGCTTTAAATTAGAGATTTGGAGATACTGGTAGGTGCTTAATCTCATCTTGATATCTGCCCAGATTGAAACTGTCAAACCTTGTTTTTCCAGTGAGGGATATGCGTGTCCACTGCCTCTATCACTGTTTCTATAATTCAGGCTGTCCTGTCTCATCTTGGAGAAAGAAGTCAAGAAACTTCAATTTCTATTCTTGAGGTTTATTTTGTTGGATTAATGAAACTTGTGAGCTTCTAGTTATTTTTCCATCTTTATCAGGGTCAAGGAGAAAGTCTAAATCTCAATACAGATCTTTGAAAGCCTTTCTGCAGAGAGTGAACATGTTTTACCTGTCCACTGCTTTGCAAGTACAGCACCAGTGGCTCAGTCTTCGTTAGAGCCACCCACATCTTGGTCCAACTCTTCCCCTTCTCCTGGACCTGGAGGTAGCTGCACAGCAGGCAGCTGTCTCCTGTCAGAGATAACTGTCTCTAAGCAAAGAAACAAACAAAACCTAAGGTTAATAGAAGAGTTCAGCATCACAGGCACATTTTATTTAAATGAGTTTGTGATTCAAATGTATCTGTGTAAAATTGACTGGGATTTAAATGTGATGAGTAAAGGAGAGGACAGATCCTCCAATCTTATGTAACGACAATGTAGGACACAATGGGATTTGTTCAGGGAAAGGAGCTTACACTTCTGTGGTCCTTTTCTAAAGCTCTTGTAACCTACAGCTCCCCCTTGTGGCGAAAATGTCTCTCTACAGGGTTGTACTTTTAAAGCTTTGGAGTCTTGTCATTTAAAAACATGAAATGAAACTGAAACACAAAGGTGTGACTACTCCAGTAACCTCCTTCAGTAAACTGTGTAGTCAGTGGCTTGTTGTAGGTATAGAGTGAACATAGAGAACATTGCTCATCTGAAAGACAAGACAGGCGGTCAGGTAAGCCACCTGAAGCTGCCAGACTGTCATGTCAGCAGAGGCGACTGAGCCCGTCTGTAGCTGAGATCGTATTAGCATAATTACTAGTCATCATAGGGAGTTTGGCTTATTTTCTTGAGAGAATATGGGTCCTCATTATATGTACAAAGTGAACTTTAGTGCATTGTGTGAAAACAGTCACCTTATGAGATGATGCAATTTTATTTTATTACCAATATTCCATGCAAGAGACATACTGTAATTGTTATTTCTCTGGCCTAACTGATGCAAAGGTAGCAGCCTAAGTCCATATTGTTTGACATGGACTTGTCACTTGGAGTTTTTAATATATAATCAATTTCCAACCAGAAACAGTAATGTATTTTATCTGGATTTTGTAGGACAGACAAAGGAAAGCTTAACTGTGGCATTGAAGGATAATGTTATATGGTTTTCATGTTGTTGTTTTTTTTTTTACAAATAAAAATCAGAGATGTGATGAGCATTTGTATTTGGCCTCTCTGATTCAAAGCTTTGTAAAACCTGCTGCAGGAGAAAGGTCTTCCCATAGCATAATGTTGTCACAACCATCACAGTACCTTCTTCCATGGTTCTGCCTGTTGAGCACTTGACTTTTTATGGTTTGTCTTCTTGCTTCTCCTCCATTAAGATCAAATTTGCAGAAAGCAAAACTACAAGTTGTTCTGTCTCCCACCTGAGCTGTCAATCTCTGCAGCTCCTGCAGTTACCACTGGACTCCTGGCTATTCTCTGATTGTATGGTTTATGTGGACAGCCATGCCCTGGTGGGTTTGCAGAAGTGCTGTATGCTTTCTATTTTTAGACAATACGTAGAACTGTTCTCCCTTGGATTTTAATGTATGTTTTATAACTCAACTTTCTTCCTGAACTGTCTGCCATGTTCTTTGGTCTTTACAATGTATTTTCTTCACTACTGTTCTCTAACAAACTTCTCAGACCCAAACAGAACAGCTGTACTTATGCTTAACTCATTAGAAGACTTCTAATGAAGGAGGTGTAATATAAATACATCCCACACTCTTCTGATTTATTTGTGATAATTATTTTTTCTTCGGAAATCATGTGTGTTTTTCCTTTCCTGTTACAATTATGCACGTCTGTCATTATAAGTACGCCAACTTTTAGTGCCATTTTACCTCAGGTACAGCTTTTCTCTTCTGTTCACCTCCACACATCATTTCAACGCTGAGGCTGGCTTCGAAACATTCGGGACACACTCGGCTCGTTTTGTTGTCCAAGGTCTTTGAACATTTTGCACAGATGGGCTGCAGACAGACAGTGGGAAAAAACAGCAGATTGACCGTCTAGGTTATATTTTCCACTTGTTCCAACTCTTTCTTTTCCATCATTCCCTTTCTTTATCCCTCACAATAAAATGGCTTCCTCTGCACCTACCACTCCACAGGACTTGCAGTGATGCTTGCGCTTTGTGAAATTGAAGCTCTCATGGCAGCCTCTGCATGTCTGCTTCTCTTTATCCTTCTTCTTAGAGCTCTTCTAAAAATAATAATCATAAAAAAACCAACATGAAGGTGTGTTAAGGTGTTTCAACAAGTTAAGAGGAAGCAACATCCGATAGCTTGATTTGTCTTCCTTTTCATACTTCTGTTAAAGACAGAGTTACAAAAAGTTGTTTGTCTCAGTCAGCTAGACAAATTTTCTTAATGTGGATGCATTTTAGCAGATTCCATCAGAGTAAACAAATTCTCTACAAACTGAAAGTTTTTAGCACATTATGAAAAAAGTGTGAAATAAATCATCAAACCCTAGATGGAAAAATAATTCACTTTGATTTAGTTAAAGTATATCTAGATTTTAAATAAAATGTGTCCAATACGCTAAGAAAAAATATACAATAAAAAAGTGTAAAACGTCAAGTAGTTTTACACTTGTTTTAAACTGTACTGCAGTAGACTTTTAAAATACATTTTACAAAAAATATACTCTATGTGACATTAATGTTTGATATAATGTATTTATTTGAACAAATATATGTTTTTATATTTTAAAAGTCTACTAAAATTGTTCAACATTGATTTTAACAAGATATTAGCAGTATATCTGTAAAATACAGATTTTAATATGCTTTGTGTCGTAATACTAAAATTATACTTACACTTAGTTTTATATGCACTTTTATTCCTTCTTTATATTTACATTTACATCTGATAAACCATTTGTAACAGTTTAAAACATATAGGTGTCCATTTATACAGGCCATGGTTGTATTTTAATTATTGTTTGTATGCTAAGCACATGTACTGCTTAGTAATTCAGAACAGAAAATTAGATGGTTTTCTTTTCTAAAAAGTAAAATTGTCCCATTTTCTTAAGTTCGCCAGCAGGCACAAAGTGAGATTAGCTTAATTTAGTAGATAAATCCAGTAAACATGAGTAAAGTCTGAACAGTTATAATGCAAGAGAATATGACAGCATCTTACCCTCTCATGAAGTCCATCTGAGTCCATAAAAGTGTTGGGACCCTGAGGACAAGATGAAAAACTCTCAGCAAGGACATCATCTTTCTGCAGTAATCTATATCTACCACTAGGTGCCAGTCTAAACCCCCTCTCAGGAGTCTGAAGGAAGTGTTTGGCTTGGTTCCAGCTAAGGCCAACACAAAGTGAGTCAAAGAAGATCCATAACTGTTCAATATAAACTTTGACTTGTGCTTTCCCTATTTGGTCATGAGCCATCTCTGGGAGAAGAGACTCGCAGATGCTACATGTGGAAATAAAGAGCCTCTTTCTGGGAGTGCTTTGTCTGTGTGATTCTACCCACATCCATAGATGGAGGGCTGTTCTGGCAGACAAAGGCCAGACTATGACAAAATCGTTTGGTGGATCATTCGTCTGCCATGATTCACTGGACATCATGACCCTCACTCTGACTTCACAATGGAGTAATTAAGAAAGGAGGGGGAGATCGACACTCACCGGAGACTCCGGCACATGGTCGTCTTCACGGGAGAAGGAGCTACTGAAAGCTTTATTGAACGTTTCGCTGTTTTGTTTGTGCCGTTCGATGGTGGCCTTGATCACCTGAGAGTGAGAGGGTAGAAGAGACAAACTGATTGAAAACCTGCAGCACATGGCTGGAGCATTATAAACATTTCTGATCTTATCTTCAGATCCCGTCTGGGCTCAGAAGATAAACTCAGACTGAATGCATCACAATTCCACTACTGCAGCTTTCTGTATACCTTCCACTATATCATCAATCTTGATTAAGATACCATATAATAATTTCCACTCATCACTCATCGTTACATACCAGCAGTAAGCCCAGTGTTAAAAACTAATAGTCCCTTGTCAAATCAGCAGAATGCATTGCTGGCTTGTTGTAATGGGATAAATAAGTAAAAAAAAAAAAAGATTTTATTATAGTTCAGCGAGACTCAAATACTGAAAAAAATGATCTAATAAAATTTATGCTATTTCCATTCCCTGATAAAATAGAATGACCGGAGTGCCGTCTGTCCTTCAGAGACTCAGATGGAGAGCTTGTGTGTGTGGGTGTGTTATTCTTGCCTGGATCCAATCTTCCTTCTCCTCTGCTGTCCTGAAAAGCAAAGACAATTCATATTAATTAAATACTTAGATTAAATGTTTTTTGACATTTTCTTCATACTAGAAATTAAATTTACAGAAATGTGAAACTGCTTAAATGAAATTAAATAAGACATTATAAAAACTAGATTATCTTTACCTTAATTTAATTTAAAATGGACAACACACTTGAAAGCAAGAGTACATTAGTTCATCATGTAAATAAGTCACATTTAGCCATGCAGGCTCATTTTTATGCACGTCTTACAGAAGAGACCAGGTTAAATATGTAGTAGACCTTTCCTCGTAGTAGTTTTCCTATCTTATTAACCTTTTTGGATTGTATTTGTCCTCATTTCTATCCCTGCTGAAGAAAAGAAACATCCCTATAGCATGATGCTGCCACCACCACCATCTTTCCACTTGTTCCAACTCATCAAGGAGTCATGTATTCTTTACTATGAGGATTGTTTGTTCAGGATGATGCACTGATTAGTTTTCCACCACACAGCATTCTGCATGTAGGCCAAAAAGGTACATTTGGATTTCATCTGACCACAGCAGGTTTACTGTGTCTCCTCCTGAAGATGGCTTCTTTTAGTTTCCCTTCAACAATTCAGAAACTTTAGAAAATTATGAATACAAATGAAAATAAAAACATGTAGAAGCATATTCAAAAATATTTAATTGTTTTGCTATGCTCAGAAAAAATACACTTAGTTAAAAAACTTAAGCTAAATTTTCTTTTTAAGCTTCTTAATAGCTTAAGAAGAAAACTGCCATATTTTCCATCCTTTAAATCCTACAGCAAGAAGTCTTTTAATTAGACTAATTAACCACTGATTGGAGTTATATGTATCCAGCACAGAGGATAGCAGGGCTGTTTTCTTCCCAATCTTTTGCTCCATGTTGTCAGTCAACTTGCAGAAAGTAGACAGTGACACATTCCTGTCTTACAAGAAAAACAATCCATCTTTGTTTGGAAATATTTATGTTTTCCTGACTTGAAAACTAAAAGTGCACCATCCATCACTTTTATAAAAGTAGCATAATTTGTTAGCAACCAATGAGGGGCTACCCTCAGTAACTGACTGACGGCTACCTGAGCTGACAGTTTGTCTACTCATACACTTAATGAAAACGTTCAAGTCTCCCAGAGTTCATCAGTAGACCAGAACAACTAAAAGGCATAATATTAAGCACTTAGCATTAAAATATGTCATTAAAAATAAACAACACATAAAGGTTACGGTACAGATAACCTATCTGTGATCAATATTTTGTTTTTCTGTCTTTAAATTAAATCAATTATATCATTAATACATTTTAGTTTAGTGTACATGTGAATACTGTGAAACAGTGGCATTTTTCCTCCATGTTGTCACACCGTAATAACCTTATACTTGCCTATACCCAAAATAGATATGAACTCAATTACTTCCACCTCTGAATGCATATGAGTGTGGGTCATTGGTTGATTTTAATTGCCTTTACCTAGCCTGCAGCTCCAGTGAACGTTGTTTACCAATTATAACAAATGTATGAGGAAGGTTCTGCTTCACATTTTCTTGGACCTGAGATAAAAAAAGCAGAATAAATGTGGATTAAACGCATGACAATGCAAGCAGAAAAAAATACAACAGGATTATACCTCCATTCCTGCAATGTCAATCCTCTCTCTGACACTGAACTTCTGCCCCATCAGTCTGAGTTTAGGGACGCAGTATAGCACCATATTGTTGAACTGAAAATGAAAAAGATGTTAAGCAATTATTGAGCAGATCTGACATTAAAAACCATTCTGAGTCTGCGTGACGCATCTATAATTACAGTCTTCTCACCAAGTAGAGGTATCGGTCTTGTGCTGTTCCATTTTTGGCTGACATCTTTTTAATATGCCCTTCTTTTATGAGTTCATTGGCAGGATTTACTATGTCCTCCTCTCCCCCGAGCCTCTCGTAAACCTCCAACAGCTTGTTCATCTTTTCCTGAAAAAAAATAAATAAAATAAAATAAAAATAACAGAAAACAGGAGGATGAGAGGAGCAGAGGCACTCTCCAGTCAGAAGACAGATGGAGCTCTAAGCATAGCTCTCCCTCTGGTGGTGATCTGTGTCAGGCTCGTCTGTTTTATTTTTTTTAGTTTCACATTAAAAGTAGGAAAGCAGAAGTTTTGTCCTCTTCATACTGGCATTTGTAAGTTGTTTGAAGGATGTGTGAGAAGCAGGTATTATGGAGAGGCAAATAAAAGGAAAGCGGAGGACCAGTGTTGAAAACATGCGGCCATGATACCTCAGTCATGACACATCAGGCAGGAAGCAGCAACTTCCTGTCTGGGTTAACATTAGCAAGTGTCTGATTGGGTAACTTGTTCTTATAAAGCTGACCAAGGCAACACCAGAGAGATGAAAATGCTTAGGTAGTTTGTGTGTAAAAAGAATTTAAGGCCATACCATTTTCCTGATTGCTGCATTGGAGTGGTTGGCTGCAGTAGAGATCAGCTCCAGTGCCTCTGCAGCAAAAATATGAACAGTGATTAAAAAGTGCAAAACTGGCAAGCAAAATCATGTGAATAAAATTCAAACAGAGGAATATTTTTCCACTTATCACACAGATGAACAGACATTTGTTGTTTGCAAAAGGTTAATGGTTATTTCTAATGAAACATTGTGCTTTAGAAAGGCTTCCAGCCAGCAGGGAGTAACACGACTGTGAGCACATCGGCTGGGTGTATTAATCATAACCTCACATAAACAGAAGAGACACCCAGGCTGCAGAGTGAGGCCAGAGCAACTGGAATGAATTGCTTCTCTGTAGGAGTGGACAGGGGACTCCAAACAAACAGCTATGGTTTTAGTAAATGAAGACAGGGATGATTGAATTTATCAGATTAGGTTAAATACACTACTGCATCTCTGCAAATGGACAATATGTAAAGTGTGCTTTATTGTAACTTCTGCTACTTGTAATACATTTAGTTCTGGATACAGAAGTTTTGATAAATCAAGTTTTTTTATCCTGAAGAAACATCCAGAGTGACACAAATGGGAAGAAATTGGCTTGGAGGTTTAGGGATGAACATGAAAGTCTAGGATTATCTAAAGTGGAAGACGGTGAAAGATCACAGTCACAGAGAAGTGATTTTAACATTAACATATATAGACAGGGTGAAACCAACAAATAATTGTCTATTTCAACGCTGATACCTTCAACCTATAGTAAAATTCGCATGTGACACTTTCAAGATTAACAAAGGAGCATAGCACAAGAGAGATAGAAGAATTAAGCAGGAGAACTACATCTAGATTTTTCAACTTCAATCAATTTAACAACTTTGACACAAGCAAGTTTCCAATAGGACAACCATCTCCAACAGACGTAAAACGGATTTAAGGCAAACTAAAATTAAGGTTCTGAACTACCCCAATCTATTTAAAAAATATGGGCAATGCTTAAAAGTTAGATGAGGACCAAGAAACCAATTAACTACAGTAAATGAGGTCTACCATTTCAGGCAGAATCTTCATGGTTACCAAAAGTGTTTGGTCTCTTTGCAACCTGCTGAGGGACGATGTCCAGATATCGATACGGAGTTTACCTGGTGAAGTCCTATTCTAAAAATATTCAAGTACTTTATGGTATTAGTCTGGGAAAAAAGACTGTTCAAACAAATCATTAAAGGATAAAAGGTGTTAAGACAGGTTGAGTTTTGATGAACTTCAGACCACAAATGTGTGTTTCTCCCTCTAAAGGATATAGCTATAGATTGAAAATCCTCAAATTCTTATTCACAATCCCTTAAAAGTATCAAATGTTAATATTTTCTCATTAAATCTACAATCTTTTTTTTTTTTTTTTTTTTTTTTTTTATTTTTTTTTAAAAATTTAAAAAAAAAATAAAAAAATTTAAAAAAAGTTTAAAAAAAAAAAAAAATTTTTTTAAAATTTTTTAATTTTTTTTTAACATTAATTAATGGACCAAATTGGTAATTTTGGAAAAATTATAATACATGTTT